>JARQTH010000063.1:2447630-2465409 GCA_030142595.1 Trachelus iudaicus
GCTTCTTGACGCTTCTTGACGCTTCTTGACGCTTCTTGACGCTTCTTGACGCTTCTTGACGCTTCTTGACGCTTCTTGACGCTTCTTTACTCGATTCAAATATAATTATATGTATAACATAAACAACAATAGGCCAATTTAAGTAATCTTGCATGCACGTAATTTGAGGAGTGTCGATGAAAAGTTGCTGGTTCAGGCAGCGCAGCAGGATCGCTCGTAATGTGCCGTGTGCCGATGTTCTTGGGAACGTTGATAATGTCACAGCGGCGCTGGGGATGAACGGAGGATCGATGGATGGATTCTGCGGGTGGGTGGCTACAGTTGGCTGCGATAATGCGTGCAGTCCGGAAGAGGACGTATGAGAGGACGAATGATTTAACGTCTCTAGGCGATTGTGCTGCTGGCGAACGCAGACCATCATGATCTGCCAAAGCGGATGGACTGTACGCTGCGTCTCAGTAACAGGCTGCACTTTAGGGGCCAGGAGTAGGAGGGTCTCCATCGCAGCTTTTTTCATACGAATTCGTGGCTAATACGGCGGCAGACAGCGCGACGTTGCGTATATTGACATTTTGAGAACTGGACCCGAACGACGTCGAGGAGACTCAGCCACTTAAGATACTCGAATCTCCTCGCGTCCATATCTCCGGAAAAGCTCTGTTCCTCCTCAGGAAAGTATATCGGTTTAACATTTTCTACGTCGAACGTCACTCTATCTCGTGTATCCTCCTTATCTCTTGTTTGCCTTCTTCGTCTGCAGTCTACATCCAGCAACTGATGTGCGATAACGTGTACGGTACGAACAATCACCCAAAGTCCGATTGAAACTTAATATTTTGATTAGGAAATCAACAATCTCATTGGAAACCGGTAGATGAGGATGCGGTACTAAGGAAGACAGGAATAGCACTGTGCGTGCATGTACACGATACTTTCACAAATTCCTCAATTTTACGAACGGTTTTCAGTTAGCTATCGTCTTTCGTATATCTTCATTACCTTTCGTGAGCTATCGTCTGTCCGTGGATCGTAGAATCCTCAGCCAGGCACTTCGGCAGTTCCAGTACGTTAATCCCTCTGCGAGGCTGACGATTAGATTTCTCAAGCAAACGCATAGAACACTGATATGACTCTCTTGCCCTCAACAGACAATTCCGTCAAAAAGGATGGTAGAAAGTAGGAATTGGCAAATGGAATCACTGACAACTAGTATAGTAAGATCGCCCTACGAGACTGCTTGTTTTTATCATAAATTTTGTAATAGAAACTTTACGGGCCTCTTCCGTTCGAAACTTATTCGGTGATTGCGGCGACAATGGCGTCAGATTACAGGTAAACCTTTAGTTACCTGTGTCTACCGCTGCACTGGCTGTCGCCATATCGACTCAACAGCCAGCCGTTATAACAACGAGTAATCCGAGCTTCCGCTACCGTCAACGTTTTATTCCCACTTCCTCAAAATTCTACTTTGGATGAATATCCGGTTGGGTTATTTTTTTCACGCATTCATCGATCTATCCATCCGATCATCGAATGATATACCAATATCAACAATCCACACGGATACTCGAATATATTCTCGTATTGTTACATCCTGGCCATGCTGCTACAGTATACGCACTTGTCGATGATCGAGACTTCCGCACACGGATGAATATTATATGTGGGCCACGTGGTCCCAGGCTCACGCACAGAGACACACGTGCACGAAGTTCAGTGCGTAGGGATTGGTTTATTTTTCGTAGCCGTACTGAAGATGCTTCGAGCTCGGTCAAAGATAATAAATTCGCACGCGGTCTTACTCCTGGCCGTGTCCACATGTGTCGCAGATGCCGCTCCTTGCTTGTCAATGATCCACACGGTTCTCGGACTTTCGGCAACAGCACCGAATTCATTATGAGCTTACGAGACTGACACAAAGGGATATTGGAATAAAACAGTCGGAAGATCTATAGGCAGCGGTTATTATCAGAGATCGTATTTTCCCAAACAGACCAACCAGACGAGTTTACGAGTTAGCGAACAACCTATCATTGACTCTTCCAGCAGCAGCAGCAGCAGCAGCAGCAGCCCTCCTGAATCTTCGTATTCCTCGCTGGCGCTTTGTCTCTGCGTTACAGTGGCGAACGAGGGAGAGGCTGCAGCGAGAAGAAAAGAGAAAGAAAGAGGCTCGTATAAAGCAGCAGTTAGGGCAAAACCTACGTCAACTCGAGTCAGCCTGACAGCGACAACATCGATGCCAGGCTGATCCGCACGCAGGCGCAGCCTCTGGTCCACGGTGAATGGGAGATTATTTAGCAGTCAGGATGCCTGGGGCCCGGATAAGGGGCTGCGCGTTCGCCGACTCAACTTTTAGGATTGCTGGGTACGCATTTGTGTACCTCCCCTAGCCGCCGCATTTCTACCTACAACCTGTGCATCCCTCCATCCCCTGCCCCTCGTCCCCGCCTGCCCGGATGCCCTCGTTCTTCGTCGCCGAGGTGTAGGAAAAGAGGCAAAAACGAGCCGCGTCATCTGTTCCGAATCCCAACTCTCTCTTTTTCTCATTCCGACTCTCTTGTGATTCTTCGTCTTGCTTCTAAGCGTACTTTCCCTCACTCATCCCCCCTCCCGACTTCTCTCTCTCTCTCTCTCTCTCTCTCTCTCTCTCTCTCTCTCTCTCTCTCTTTCTCTCTATTCCGAACTCACTCTGAGCCATATTAAAACGCGCCGTCTGTCCCAAACGCTGGGATCTCCCCTTGCGACGGCACGCATACAAATACCACTTTAGAATTTCCGCAAAAACAATTTATTTTGGCGAGCAGCAAGAAGGACCGAAGAAACGAAGAAAGAAGGGAACGAGAGAGAGAGAGAGAGAGAGAGAGAGAGAGAGAGAGAGAGAGAGAGAGAGAGAGAGAGAGAGAGAGAGAGAGAGAGGAGCGGCGGAGAGCCCGAGCGTCAGGACGCGCCATATGGCCAGAATTCTGCGAGCCGAAACGAAGCTCCGGGAGTTTGGCTTACTTTGAAGTAAGCGCTGCTTGCCGAATCTCCAGCGGGGCTGTCGCAACGTTCGCACTTGCTTCATTTCCGTGCTGAAACAAAGTCACGGACAGCCGAACGTAACTGGAAACACATAAAGAAGGCCTGAACTCTCTCCCTCTGCAGGTACATAGCATCAACGCGTAATAACTACCCACGTGCATCGATGCTTATGCTATAGTCCCATTCGTGTAAACTGTACAGTCGAATTCCAGCGATCGTGGATTCATTCTGCTTCGAATTTCATTCGTTAAGGATGGTTGCGTGAGTGTAGCCGATAGCTACATTCCCATTCTCTTTCGCCCTTAATACTGACGTACGAGGGTTTAATCCACTTGTCCCCTCAACTGGCTTATACTGTATAGCACCTAACTAGTTTAAGTGTCCCCTTTCTCGTGTGCTTGTCACTCTCCATGATGTCGCCGGTGCCGATACCAGGGATGCTACCGATGCCCATGACGCCCATGACGCCCATGACGCCCATGATGCCCGGTCGTTTGGTGCAAATCTCACAAGCGGATATGCATTCGGGGTTGTGCAAGTCAGTTGCTATGGGAACCTCCGTAGTACGCGCTGCGCTTATTTCGCACTACTCTCTCCCTCTTTACCACGAAGCAATTTCTCTCCCATCTCTCTCGCGCCTCCCTCTCGCAGCCTTGCTTCGCCATACGATCGCCAAGGACTCCAGGCTGTTCGCTCACGAAGAATTCGCATTGGTCGCGGTAGTCGCGGTAGTCGCGGTAGTCGCGGTCACTCGAGTGCTGAACACTCGCTTCGTTCGTCTCTTGCCTCTCATTTAAATCTATCGAATTGACATTTTATCGCCCACACTACCCTCGCCTGTCCTCTTCCGCCCGACAGAAAGAAATCCTCGCAGCGATCAACCCTTATCTTATCAACCCCGAGTCGAATTATCCTATCGCGTCGCTACAGTCAACACGCAAAGCCAATTCGTCGAAACTGCAAATCTTCGAGAAAGGTTGAAATTCTGATTGTATGGGTAGGTGCGTTTCCGTGCGCGTGCACGCGACGCGCGAGGACGCAGGGGATGTTCGGACGCACGAGGGGGTTGAAATAGCAGAGAGGGGAAGCGAGGCGGCCGGGAAGCGGGCATAGCTATGGATTCTAAGCCCTCGGGAAGCCCTCGCGATAGAGGATGGAGAATGGAGGATGGAGGATGAATGATGGGAGGAAGCCATGTTCAGTCTGGCCCAGCCTGTGTAACAGGCGGAAGCAGAGGCGGAGGCGGTGGCGATCAGGCTGGAAGGCTGGAAGGCTGGAAGGCTGGAAGGCTGGAATGTCTGCTAGGCCGGGTCATTCAGCCAACCAGCTTGTTTGCTCGAATCTACCTTGACTAGCATCCCCAGGGAGTAGGCTCCTGCCTACGTGTCGCCTCATCGTCAATACCCAACGACTGGAACCTGATGATCTTTGAACTATGGAGTCTGGGAGAGTGGTATTGCCTAGGCACACGGATCGAGTAGCGGAGATTTCGAGAGATCACTAAACGGTTAAATTATTAGAAGGCTAAAGAGAAAAGAATTCTCGGTACGTCACTGCGGCCTTTCAAGTTTATAAGCCGTATCGAAAACTTAGAATTCCGATCGAGAGTGACGTGTCTAATCGCATGGCGTTTTCTATAAGCTCGTAGCAATCCACAGATTGAATAGATAAAAGAGCATGAGACCAGCCGTACAATGTAATGCATAACCTGCTGCTGATTCTACACTGTCGCTGGCGCGATCGAATCCTGGTCAAACACAACCAACTGCCAATGGTCTAGATTTCTCATAGCCAGAAATGCTTGATGCAAGTCGGGCGGGAAACACGAAAACGTCGAATTTTCTCAGTTGAAGTTGCCAAAGAAGGAAAATTGAAGCAGGACTCGTTCTAACCCAGGCAAGTCTGAGCCAGTCGGTAGACTGTCTTCTCCCCTGTCACAAAAAGTGCCATTGTGGGGGAGGGGACAGGGGGTCAGATTCATCATTAAAACATCGTACATAGCGAATCATAAAAATGAAAAAAAAAAGATATGAAAAGGAGGGAGCGCTGTGATTGACAGTAGTCGAGCATTTAAATTCATCCATCAGCCATTTCCTATGGGATATTAACACACTGCTCTCTATCCCTCCTTGATATTCTCCTCGTGGGTATCTCCCTGCTCTCATCATTCGCTTTCCCTATAAACGTCAGTTCGGCTCGGCCTGGTTCGGTTACTACCGCCACTAGGAAGCTCTAGCCCCAATAATAAATTCAAGTCTGTTCGCGGCCCTGTGGATTGACGTAATTTACTCATCTCTTCGGCCCCTTTAAAAAATTTCCCTATTCGTTTTCACCTTCATCGCATAATTTTGCCTCTCTCTCTCTCTATATATATATCTCTCTCTTTTGTCCGTTGTCCAGCTAACCTTCGTCTCTCCCCTCGATAACATTAGAGAAATCAAAATCGAGCGTAAAACCAAGGATTATGAGTTGCAGACAATGGTGCGTTGGCTCATTGTGTGGGACACGAGCCGCACTGGCCTTGGGCAACCTTCAGCCTTCCACGTCGCTCCTTCCACGAGCAAACAACCCTCGCGCGTTGCGCAAGGTGCTCGATCGCTAACACCAGAACCCAGTCCTGAGCTCATTCGTATACCTACATGTATACGTACCAAGCAGGCTAGTCACGCGTGTACTCGTAGAGTAGAAAGATATGGATTTACACGCGTCTCTCTGTGCGTCGATCTCAGCCAGAGGTTTCGCTCGTCCGTTGCCTCCTCGTGTCTCGTTCGATTTCGTCTTCTCGTATCTCGCGTTGTTCCGTCTCATCCTACGGCTCGAACCTCTTGCATCTCTTTTGAGCGGAAGGTGGATCCAATCTAGATACAATAAGACGTAGCCGCAGTGAGCAATAAGACCGTATGCCTACAGGCTGCGGACTGGATAGCGCATGTAGCCAGTCGTTTCCCGTGACAGCATCACACCGAATCTCTTCCATTTCCTGTCTCTGCTTCTCTCTCCTTCTCCGTATCTCGCCTTTCTCTTCTCTCTCGAATGACTTCCATTAACTATTCTCTGTGCAGGTGCGACACATTCGGCATCGTTCACAGCAATTCCACTATCGATTTACTATTATAACGTATGTGCTCACGTACTGGAGGTTTCTTCCGTAAAGAAGCGGTATCGGCATACAACATTATTCTCGAGGCAGATCGATCGATCATCAATGACATCTCAATCGAAAGATTAATAAATATTGGTGAAATAATGCAAAATAATGAATCTAACGAGTGATTATTACGATGCAGGCGTATTTGAAGATCCACGCTTCAAGATTTTGATCAAGTCTTGCTTGCTATCTTACGGGGCGGTGATCCAGAATCCTATGATGAATCGATCAGCCGTCAGGCGTATCGCTGAGATGTCGAATTCTATGCGACACACCAACAGTATACGACTGGATAGCAATGGCGTCTAAAAATACTGCTTTACATATTATCTTGGAGATTTATACCAGGTGATGGAGAGTGAGTGACATGAGTTCGCTCCAGGGACCACCGGGAGGGGGGGGGGCGTGAGTAGCCCAGTGGAGTCGCTCCTTTACGTTGCGTCAAGAGGCCCGAAGAGACGCAAGAGAGACGCACCCTGGATGCGATGATCATCAGCTGCACGTGTACTTGAAATTAGCAAAGCGCAAGAAACAAATATGCAGATTTGAATGAAGAACTTACAAGCCTGCAAATGGCGAAGCCACGCGCACAACGAGCACACGGTGAATGTGCGCGGTCCATGTTCATATTTGCCACTCTGTTTGCTCGTTGATGGCAAAGATACCGTTAAGTGTTTTAACTTGATATTAAATTCGGTGGAGAAGTTTATTATTAATAAACTTTTTTAATAAACTATTAAAACTTTTTGGTACTGCGTCTCTGCGTCCGCAAAACGTGGCATTGTCTGTCAGTGCTCCTGGTTTGAAAGACATTGAATAGACTCGTACAGGTTCCAGCTGCCGTCCCAACGTGTACCTGCTGCCACGTTTAGCCAAGTTTTTCTAGCTTAATGTTCGCACATAATACGTAGCTGTACCTGCATGCCTGGAACACTTAGAATGCCGTGCGAAATCATTTGAAACTCGGATCAATCAGACTCTCTGCATTCCTCACAGAGGAGCATTTCAATGCAGAGAGAGAGAGAGAGAGAAGCAGGTGAGACGAACGAATGGACTTGCACACCTTGAAAGATTAAAATGTCTCTAGCGAGAACAGCGACAACAACAACAGCAACAGCAGCGGAATTCAAAAGTTCGCGCCACGGCTACCTGCAGTGTCAGAAGGACCTACCATTGAGTACAGGTGAGAAGGTGCTTCCCTCGAGTTCCTTTGTTATCCTGTGTGACTCGTGAAGGACCAGGAGCAATGCAGGAGAGACAAGAAGAAGATGGAGAGACGAGGATGAAGCCGAAGAAGCGGCAGTCGTGTAGGAGCGAGAACCCGGCAAGAGAAGAACGCGTGTTTATTCAGCAATTCGCCACTCATGCGCGCTCTCAAGGGTTCCTTTTGGATTGGCGTTGGCGTTGGCGTTGGCTTTAACGCTGCAACGCAAGAGACTCGCTCGTCCGTTTCCCTCGGCCATTTGGCTTTGTCTTCGAGTCCACGCAAATGCCTTCGGCAAACAGGACGTGTCTGTGGAAGACAATGTGTTTGTCCGCTTGAGCTGGAACTTTGCAGAATGATTCGTGGCTCGACGAGTACTTGTCCATGCAGAGAGAGAGAGAGAGAGAGAGAGATCATGCATCCTGAATGTTCCAAAGAGAAGCAAAGACGAAGAGAGGAAAGGCACTGACGATGAGACAGTCGCATGTAGGCAGCTGACGCCGAGGGGATAGAGGAAGAAAGTCCGAGGCGGATCTGTGCGCGGAATCTGAAGAGGACCGAATGACAAATCCAAAACGAATCGATTATCGCTCAACTGAGATGAATCGATTTCTGTGGATGCTGGAAAGAGACGATAAAGCAGCTACGCCTGCGGACATGGCTAGTTGGGATCTCAAAATGAATTAGGTATCTCCACGGTAAAGAGGCAGCAGCTTGGATTATTCGATGAAAGATTTGCTGCGTCCCTTTTGAGCTAAGAACTTTGAGAAGTCTCGTCTCTCTCGCTCCCGCGAAAGCAACCTAGTGCTGATCGCAGCTCTGCCGCTAGATACCTAAGGACACGAGGGACCGCAGCCCAGTACCTTTCATAAAGATCTTCAGATTATATCTCCGGGTACCTTATTCGCGAAGCTTTATTACATTCTCAACGGCTATCCTGCTCTAATGTGCAGGGCCGCGTCTCGTTTTTCTTTTTTTGTTCCTGAGGGATGCGAGCCTACAAGCCCCCTCCGCCCCTCACACACACACACACACACACTCACACTCACAGTCGGCAACTCCCTTCGACCTCCGGTACAAGTGCTGCTGCGAAAGAAATCGTGCGCCAATTTCAATAATTTCCTACGAGACCAGTGACAATGACGAATGTGGGAACTCGCGAATCGCTCTTACTTCTTCGTAAAGATCGAAGTATATCGAGAACGTGTCACGTCGGTCTTTTTCAAAAACATCTGAATGTGGAATCGTCACTGACTTTTGATGGAGGGTGAATTCTAAGAAAGGGTGTGCGGCCCTGAGGATGCTGCGGCTCACGAAGGTCCCATCTCGTTTCCTTGGTATCTCCTCCGGTTCGGCCAGGTTGGCTCAGACAGAGTTCGTTCTGTAATGCCGAAAGAACGACTGATTGCTTTAAGAAGCCTTAGCGAAGAGGGCGAGGTGGGCGTGGGTCTGCTGGTGGAGGGAGGGGGCGGGGGAGGGGGCGTTGGAAGCTGTGGAGAAGAAGAAAGCAGGAGAGGCATCGTCGTGTACGGTCTCGACGAAGAGGGATACACGCCGAGCAGAGTAAACACAGGAATTAGTGAGACGGCTGAGTGTTTGACGAAAGAGCGAAGAGCCTCCAGGACCCCAGAGAGGATTGAGCCAAAAAGAAGAGAGTAGAGAGAGGAAGAGAGAGAGAGAGAGAGAGAAGATTCTATCTTGGTGCGTTCCACTGATCCCTTCGGATCTCATCTCTTCGTCAGGAGTGTCTACGCCTCTGCGCTCTCCTCCCACGGATGCCATTTCTGTGAACCCTTTCAAATCCAAAAGATTGATTGCGCGTATATATTTTTTGATTTTGAAAGAGATGCTTTCAATTGCAATCAGCACAAGCAATCCTCGTGGTGTCTTTCATTTTCGACGGTTGCGAATATCCTTGTCCTCGGGCTAATACATTAATTCATGAACTCCCCTAGCAGCCTAGGAGAAGGCGCGGTTCTCACAGGAGCGACTCGTGCGTCGAGCGTAAAAAGATCCGCAGGTATTGTGTTTCGCGGCGAAACCACCAAGGAATCGCATTGCCCCTCCTGAAACTCCTTGCAAACTCCCTCCTCGTCCTTCGAACGGCTCGGTTACTCGAGAGTTCAGAGCCAGATACGACTGAGAGACCTCAGGACTCTACGTCATCCGTTCAAGACAGGGAATTCTCACACGCAAGGCTGCCCTATCGGCCGAGCATGCGTTTCAGAGCTCGAACGCCCGGAGACTCGAAGATTCAAAGTTCCAGGTACATCGGGACTCGAAAGAAGTTATCGCTACCTCACGAATCGCGACTGGCGGTTCAAGGAGTCGGTGAAATTCAACGATTCTCTGCCTGGAGCGAAACAGCTCAGAAAGAACAAGGCCGCCGCAGCAGCCTGTGAGTCCAGGTCGGGCTTAAATCGTTCACGGGGCAAATTTGATCACGCTGGGATCTTCTCCCCAGCAGCCTCGCCAGAAAATTCTCTCCTGTCGCCCAGACGAACAGCCTCCGATTCGTCCTAATGGCAATCGTCAAGTCGCACTGAGATAAGAATTAGGAATGCCGGTCGATTTCCTACGCTTTGGGAGAACTACGTGACGAAACAAAGTTCTTCTTCATTTTTTTCCTTATCCGCTGGTGGCTTTATTTCCCGATAGGCGAAATTCAATGAGATTGCATGAATGTTATTTGGCATTGCCGATGATAGCGCCAGTACCAGAAATCCCAGTAATTGATAGGAGTGAGTGTCGGAGGCCTGGCTGTTTTCCACGCTGTGCGTCACCCGCCCTCTGCTCTGTTTCCAGCTGCAACGCAGCCTCGACGAAGCTCAAAGGAAGCAGCCTGCGGCTGAATGCGGTGCGCGTAGCTGCAGACTTGAATGCGCTTTGATGACGCTTTCAGAACTTCTACTCGTCTTATTACCCTCGTAAAGCTCGCGTTACGCGCGACATCTCGATTCCCGACACCAAGGACGTCAGCAAAGATATATTTCACGTTAACCCTATCGTGACAGCGCACGGAGATATGTATGTATTATATACGCCGGAGCTAAACCTCCGATAGTATCCAAGTGTCGACTGACCCATGAGAAACGGCCCTTTTTATTTGACACGCTTGCGTATTGCCAAACTGTCATTCTCTTTAATTTCATCAAGTACATTGATATCGAACAACGCACCACCATATTATACATCGCGGGTTTAAGGCAGCAGCGTAAATGCATTAAAGACAATAAATGGTTTACCGTTGTCCGACACTAGGGGGACGGCAGGAGCGCCTCCAAGGAATACAAGATTCGAAGGTGAGCAAGAGAGGGAGAGAGAGAGAGAGAGAGAGAGAGAGAGAACCGATGAAAGGTAAAAAAAATGAAGGAAGGCATTCGGGCGTTCGAGTTTCTCATTTGTCCGATTATCTCGCCGATGATTGACAGAATTGGAAATGCAGATTGATTGCGCGTAATGTTTTAAACCGGCCAGATGTGGCTTTCCTTTAATTAAACGGCCGGGCCCCGCAAAGCGTGTGACGTAGAATTCGATCGATCTTTTCTCGGTCCCCCAAGTCGTCAGAATTGGGGTGAACACTCGCTGGAAAAGCCGACATTCAGCGGAGACGATTTCGACATTACCGACCTGGTCGTCGATCGATCTGCGGCACTCTGGGATAGGATGTCACGTCACTTTCAAGAGGAGCGGCTCCGCGAGGCTCACGAGTACCCTCCTTTCTCTCTCTCTCTCTCTCTCTCTCTCTCTCTCCATCCACTGGCTACGTTCGTCTTCTTTAAGACGACCAACACGTGACGGAATCTACCCTGCTCTCGCTCCCCTTCTTGCTCGGAGATCTCTCTCGAGCATTTGTGCGTGAAGGGGCATCTCAGAAAAGTTATTCCGTGCAAGATAGAATATAAAGCGTCTTCGTCGAATCGTAAATTTTAATTTAATTTAGTTGTTTGTTCATTGTTATCCTTTCTTAATAAGAATAACGATAACGGGAGACACGCACGTTCCTGAAATAGGACACAAAGCGCCTGGCTGCGCACTGGTTCAATTTTATTTTAGCGAGTGAGGCTGGAAATAATTCTAGTGCCACGTTAGTGTCGGATTGAGACGCGCGTTAGCCGACCTATTGTTCGGCAACAATGAGTCTTGAACGACGCTAACGCGAGACGCCTGAACAGACGGAATAAGCTGCGTGCCCAAAATCTGTCAAAGTACAGTCAGAGAAAGAGAGAACGGATCGGCTAATGAGAAAATGACAGCACGGGAAAAAAGCTTTGGCGGTGCAGTAAAATATTGCTAACAGCTATACCGTCGTTAACGTTATATTTGCCACATTGTATTCTTACATTGGTGATATTCAGCAGTTTCCGGGAACAGTATGATAACTATTCTCGTTCTTGGAAGTCTTCCGTTAACACCCTCTTTCTGCCCGTCCCCCTTTCCCCTGCTACCTACCTCTTCCCCTCAGTCCTCACGTCTATGCTCTTTAACGTATAGTAGATCTACGTACGTATACGGCGACTCACTTATACATATATTATTTTTTATTCAAACCAGCCCTTATTTTTTACTTGGACCCTTTAATTCAACTTAAGAAGGTCCAGAGTGGCGACGCGTCGCAGCCTCAGCGAGTTTCAGTTCAGTTTAAAGTTCAGACTAAAGCAACGGTCATATAGCAAGAAGGCCAAAGAGAGATTCAATAGAACCTCGAGCACACGCAGGTCCACACCTCGAGGATACAATAATGGAATCGGCGAGCCACTGGATCCGATGAGCTCACGAGGGCAGGCAGATAAACAGATAGGTAGATAGGCAGATAGGCAGATAGGCAGGCAGGCAGCAATGACGGCCTGCGCGATAAGGAGTCTCGATATTTTGCTGAACGCTTCACAATCTCCTGCGAGACGTCGGCCCCGGAACGTAGTTCGCGCGAACTCGAGCAAAGACATGAGGAGCAAACGGATCTTCTTGGCTTCGTATCTCGCATCTTGTATTTCGATGTTCGAAGACGAAGGTAACTCTCATCGTCATCAAGATGAAACATTTTCGCTGAACGAATCTACAGGCAAATAATCTCTTGCACCGAGGCAGCCTATGGCTGTTGCGATATCGCTGGGAATTCGTCTTGCACCCAGGGGAGTCATGGTTAATGCTAATGGTAATAAACCGTCCTGGTCCGTGAGCAGGATCCTCAAAAAAAGTCTTCCGACCTCTGTCCTAAACAATGCTTGTTTTTATATTTACTTTTTTTTTAAAAGTCACGTCTTTCTTTCAGCAATTCATGCAATTATCTCGGAGTCTATAAGTAAACTGGGCGCACAAAATATACGTCTCCAATAGCCGATGATGCGTCTCTGTTTTCGGAACTTTAGGACCCAAGTGGACATCGCTGCTCTAGGATTTTTCCAGCTCGCTGGTAGTTTGCATTTGAATCCACAGCTGCAGGAACCAACTCGCAGCTGTTGGGCTGACCTACCGCGTCTTGATACGAGCAAGAATTACTCGAGCAGAGGATAAGCCGAAAGAAGGATGTAAATGTGTGGACGCCGCCGTCTCACGGGCGTTCCAAGTGTAACGGGTGTAACGGGTGTAACGGATTGTTAGTCATCGTAAAGCAATGGTGGGCTGCAGTAAGTCGTTCGAAGGACTACTCGTGCAGGTTCGAATGGTTTCGGGCGACTCCGAAGAGCCTGAACGACGAAAGCCGGCCGCGTCGGGACGCTCAATAAACACGGCGCCCTGTTTCTCACTCGGCCCAGTGCTCCGAGCGATCCGGAATCCGATCAGCCGACTCGACTGTCGTAGGCATTAACGGCCGGTCATTAGCTCCCCAGGGCGATGCATTTAAGACGTGCCATTTGCAACCATTACTGGCTTACTTTAAGAGAAACGAGGATCAGATGGAAATGCAACCATTATTATTAACCGTTCGCTGATTGAACTATTCTTACCTTTTTTGTTTGAACGATAACATCCCCCCAACCGATAACTTGAGTTCCTGTCCAATGGAAGAGGTTACTTTTACTACTTTCAGGTTACTTTCGAGAAGCGAGCGATTGTACAGGGAATGAATATATTATACGATAAGAATCTCTGCCCATCGACCGATCGCTAGGAAGAAGCGTGATCGATATAAGGGATTTCAAGTTTCCCTCAAAACCTTTACGAGCCTGTTCAAATTATACCGGAAATTCCGAATAATTTTATGGCTTGGCTATAAAATTTACGTCGTTCTGTGACGGCCCTTCTGGTTCCGCGAAGCTGCCCTTACTTTTCCTCTCTCTCTCTCTCTCATACCACACTAATGCTCTTCTCTTCTCTTTCTATTCTGATGAAATCAATGAAATCCTCCATCTTCCTTGATCATTAAAAAGCCACGGCTATACCAGTCATTCCGATATAATGTCATTCCCAGTGCCAGTTCCAGTCCAAGAAGGTTCGATTAGATTTCGTTCGGTCCTCGAAATCATCGCAGAGGACATTTTCGTGAAAATCTAAAGGTGTCCGCTGTGCCGTAATAAACTATGTTAAACCTTGGTAAACCGTGGATAGTATGGATAGTATGGATAGTATGGATAGCATGGTAGGACATGGTGTTGCAGGGCGGATAGGATGGCCAGACACGGCGTTCCGGTTGCGCGAACTCGGGCAAAGAACGCTGCGAAGTTGCCGGCCGCAAGTTTATTAATGCCAGTACTGGCAGAGAGCACTGTGAGACCACCCGGCTAAATAAATATCTCCGGGGAAAGAAAATATGACGTCGGTATGGCCGATGCGATGCGGCTGTCCAGGGCTGTCCAGGGCTGTGCAGGGCTGCCACCGCAGGGCAGCGTTCGCATTGTGGCCTAACGGGGCTACCCTGGAGAGGGCTGATACGTGCAGCAGTGCACTGCCGCAGAGTCGCTCCGACTCGATGGGTGGGTGTTTCGCCCGAGGCACTGGAAACGGGGATGCCGGTTGCCAGACAGCGACTACAGGATTCGAAACGGGGACCGCAGACCACGAGACCGCAGCAGCGTCGACTGGGGCGGCCCTCTCGTTTCCTCTCCTCCTCAAATACTTACGATCTCCCGTGCGTGCGTACGTGACCCGTCGTCCACACGGACGAGCGCAACCAGGAAAGCCTTCAGGTTCTTCATTTCAGGGCAAGTACCAGCCTGAAACTTGGATACGAGGAGGGAAAGATTGGGCCCATTTCTCCACGTGAACCTTTAACCATTTTCAGGGATAGCAGTCTTCTCTAGAACACCTTTAGCCTTAATAACTCTGAGCGCTAAATTATTCCGTGCGATATGCTGCGCAGCTGCCTCGTTTTGCCGCCATACATGTTTCCATCCGTAGAATTGAATCCGATCGCAATGCACTTTCCGTCTCGAATTCTCAACTGCCAGAATTGCTTTACAGCATCTCAAGGCAAAGATCGAGTGCGCGCCTATAGCGATTAGTTTTCGATTGATCGATCTGCTGCCAATTGCGTTTGGCCTCGCGATATAGCTATAGCCGCGCTGCAGTCACGACAGTTCAACTTGGACTAAATTACGCGGAGTCTGTATCAGCAATGAATATCCATATCCTGGCGACAACAGATTTAATAGGTATTTTCGCTAATTCATGTCGAATTGCCTTTCTCGGTGGTTCGATCATTGCGAATTGCCGTTAAATCTGACGGCTTTAAGAATTGACTCGGAACCGATTGGCCTTTGGGCAGTGTAATTCGAATGACGGTTCTTCAGGCTCACCGTCAACTGTGCTAACGTTGCTTTTCTTATCTGTTGCAGGTGAGCACTGGATTCTTTTTCATCGACGAGTTCACAGGTGACGACGCGGCACTCGTAAGTCACTACCCTGTGAATCGCGTAGGCAGGTGCCAAATCGAAGTCAAAATAACAAACTGCCAACGTCGGATACTCGGAAACGTGAACTTCGTATCTTTTAATCAGAAACCACATTTTTATTTTTATTTTTGTTGACCTTTTCAGCTTATCTATTTTAATGTATTTAAACTCCATGGTCCATTGCATTTCCCCAGTTCATAGTTTCACGATTTCATCTTCACGTGAACCGAATCACAAAGCTTTCGCGTGAGCGACCTTGAAATAAATAAGTTTTATAAAAAGTAATCAATCAAAAGATAGTTAAAGAGAAACGTCGACGGACGCTTCCCTCTATACAGAGGAGTGGCCTTTGGAGAAAGTTGCAAGGTGCAGGTGCTGCAAGCTCTTGATAAAGCAGCGGAAGAATCGACTGCAGAAATACGTACGAGAGATACGAGAGTGCGTGCGTACGAAGTGTCGATCGAGCCTCGAGAGCTCGTGACGTAAGGCTACGCAGTGACCAACGCCACTGCGAGTGGCCACTACTTTTATAATAAGATAACAAGTAGAAGAAGAAGAGTAGCTGGCTGGACCGGACCCTCTCGGGATCCAAATGGAGAAGAAGGTCAGGGTCTGTGGCCCACAGGAGCCGAGCATAGCCGAAAGAAAGCCGAGAAACATGCGCAGCATCACTGAACACCGAGCCGAGGATGAGTCTTGATCACGTAGACTCGAGGTTCAAATGAGATCATCGGCTCGACTCGGCCGAGTTAGCGACGCTGCCAGGAAAACCCTGAGGCGAAGTCAACGTTAACCAATTCGTTAGAGAAGTTATCACGCACGCTCGACATTCGAGCCACAAGTACTCGCTAATGCCGACACCTTCGTCTTTCGAGGTAATTACCTGCGGACTGCAGGTTTACATGGCGATTAGGTGAAAAAATGGCGCATCCATCGGAAACGTTCGAGGAGCCAATAATCCTTGACGAAGAAAAGGAAGAAAGGGCAGGGCACAAACGTGTGGCACATTCCCACGCATTGCGTGTGTGTTTTAGGAGGGGGGTAATTGTAAAAGGGAATAAAGCTAATGAAATAAACCATCGGGTAAGCGAGTAAAGTGCAAGGCCAGTGACGAAGGACTATCTCGGGAGGCTACAGATGCGCCAGTGAAATGATCAATTGCTCCGGAAATTGAAAGCAGCGACGTCTCTTTATTGTACACGTGACCGGACACGCCCACGGCTATCCCAATATCGACGCGCTCTCGCTCTCCTCGAGATTTCGACTATTAGTTCTTGAAAATCCTCTTGATCCTTTTGCTTCCGACTCCGATACGTCCCCACCCTGCTATGCTGGAATCAGATAAAAGAGCTAGCACGTCTTCAGCGCCGTTGCATTGCGAATCAGCTATGAGGAGGACGCGTGAGAAAGATCAAGATAGCGATAGGATCGCACCGTCCTCTGCCCTCTCGGCGATGCTCCGCGAATTTAGACCGAGAATAAGGATTGCTAGAAGCACTCCTTGTATCAAAGCTTAGCCGACGAACGAGGAACGAGTATATTCCGGGAAAGCGACTTGGCTCATCCTGCGAGAGGCTGCTGGCCTTAACGAGCCTGCGCGAGGTCTGCAGGAGAGAAGAACGCGGCAAGGATACAGTCTCGGCTGCGTCAGCTGCCAGGGAAGTGGAAAAAGTGGAAAAAGTGGAAAAAGTGGAAAAAGCGGAAAAAGCAAAATGGCTCTGGTCGCCTCGATCGTACCTGTACTAGAGATTACTTCCATAAATTCCGGAAAATCTGCATTGTTGCCAACGTGGAGTTGGCTTCGGGGATACTTCGATACTCGATAGACTGCACGTGGCTTTGAATATCTAGCAGCAGCAGGGCCAGTATTGCTGTGCCGATCGCGGCAACACCTTTCTCAAGGGTACCGATTCATCTTCCATTCATCGTCATCAGCCTCGCCTATATTATTGGCAGATTCGTCCTTGTTATCTTTTTCTATTCCTGCTTTCCTTTTAAAATCATCCTACGAGTTAGCATGAAACATCTCGTGCGCAGAACCCCTGTTCGAGGCTCCGATCGTAGTAGGAGTCCCGCAAGCAGGGACATCGAAATAGCGAAGGAAGGAAAAAGGTCTAGACGGTAAAAAAAATAGAAAGTGCTCGACGGCAGAAAGATAGAAAAGGTGGCACAGAGCCTGAGATATCGGTACGAATGCCAGAGTGCCTGTCTGCCAGTCTGGCACTGTCATTTCAATCCGCCCGACTATAACGTATAACCTTTTTCCCTACTGGAATAATAATTGAAAAGCAAATTGCCAACGAGGGAGCGAGTTAAGCGAACGCGAGTCCGTTTTCTAGCGCTAATCCGATTTCAAGCTATAAATAAAGTACCGCCGATTCAAAATAAATCGGTTTAACTGTGCGGCTATTGTTAATTCACTCGATATTTGATAATCAGCTTATATTGCGGCATTCTAGCGCAGGACAATGGTCTTTGTGCGGAACAGCGCGAGAGCCGGAGAGAGAGAGAGAGAGAGAGAGAGAGAGAGAGAGAGAGAGAGAGAGAGAGAGAGAGAGAGAGAGAGAGAGAGAG
>JARQTH010000063.1:2469839-2539023 GCA_030142595.1 Trachelus iudaicus
GAGAGAGAGAGAGAGAGAGAGAGAGAGAGAGAGAGAGAGAGAGAGAGAGAGAGAGAGAGAGAGAGAGAGAGAGACGTTGCTCAAGCAGGCAGCCTGTGAAGCTGAGGTATAGTAGATTTAGTATCGAGGTAGAAAGATATATGTCATAAAATATATAGCCTGTGCACCGTAATACGAGATGTAAGAACGTTATATTAGCTATAGGGTGGGCTTTGCCAATACTCCCGAAACTTTATAGGTTTTATGACTCCGATGTAAAAGTTATGGCGTAATGACCCACAGGGCAATAATTCCACTGTCCGCCATAACGATATTACGGTCTCTGGCACTCCTCTCCCACCCTACAGGGGAGTACTCTCTCTCTCTCTCTCTCTCTCTTTGCTCTCAAGGTCTGCCCATTTATCCTCTTTAACTGGACGCACAGTTGAACTCGTTCGAGCACAAGTATCGACGGTCGCTTTTGTTTCGCCATTTTCTAGATAATACCGAAACCGATACCCTTTTATAACGAACTTGACTTCTTTTTACCCGTTTTGAGTCGATCTTTCACATTCTCGGAAATAAAATGGCTCGGCAGGCGTCTACGCACGTGGCACATGATTACACCATTTCTGAAAAAGTTAGTTGAAATTCCTTGTCAGCTTGTTTCGTGTTCGCCGCTGCGAGGACATTTATCTTGCTTACGGTTATTTTCGATTCAGAATTGCCGGAGTTGGCAAAGCCGTCCTGCCTTAATGAATAAGATTACCCCGTCTTTCATCGTTCCGCGCGATTTCCAAGGAACAGCGGTGCCAGCAGGCAACACCAGCACGAACAGCACGAGAAGCACGAGAAGCACGAGAAGCGGGCAGAAGCTGCGCTGCACCCCCTGCCAGGCGTCCACTGTCGCCCTCGACGGAAACCCTCCGTCGGCTTGTTCAAATACGAAACAAAAGGCGCAAAGGGGACTCCAGCGAGTAAGAAATAGTACACGGAATCCTAGAACAAAGCCAGCAGTTTCTAATCAGGCGTTTCAGAGTGGTCCACCCGACTGGATTCGCCCAACCCTACTGCACCTGTCGTCTCTTCTTCGCCTTCTTCTTCGTAGACTCGTGGGGATAGACAAATCCTCTAACATTTGAAAACGAAAGATGACGTAGAAGCCTCTTTGAAGCTAGCCAAATTTCTCAATAGAGCCTTTAATTAATCCGATAAGAGCCTTTCCTTATGATTTATATTTTTTTTTTTTTCGATTTCCTTTTCTGGTGGTGCCTAGCTTCAACAAGAAAAACAGTCTTGGGCTTTCGACTCTTCCCCTTTCTGCGTTGCTTGCGAAAGAAAGCACAAGCAGGGACGGCCTCGTCAGGTTCCGCCTTCCCCTGGGACTGGTCCTTATTTTGACTTTGGCAACAGGTATGCAGATAATGCCTTGGGAGAGGTATAGAAGAGTCGTCGGGTTCTTAGACTAATCGAGACTCTGGAAAGTTCGATATCGGAATTATTACGCTAAGGAAGAAGGTAATTTAGGCGACGTAATTATCATCGGTAACGACGAAAATCATTAAATCACTGTCCCGAATACCAAATGCTGAAGAAAGAGATGAAGTGCGTGAGGGGAGTGCAGGTGGCAGCATTTCATGAGTTTTCGTTAGCATAAAGCCATAATCCCTGCTCGTTGAGAGTGCGAGAACCCAGTGGAACTCGAAAGTGGTTCTCTTCTCGAGGTTAGTCATTTATTTCTCTCATCAGGAACACCCCGTGGATTTCAGAGTTGACCCACGAGGGATCACGAAGGCAGGGAGTCCGTAAACGGAGCTTGGCCGTATTACGACTACCGGGACTATGGTAGAGAAGAACAGCCATGGCCGCCGCACAATTTCAATCGCAAACGAAAGTTTCCAAATTTAAGAAGAAAACTATATTCTTTAATCTCTTCCCTGCGTTGGAAAATGTCCGAATATTAGAATCCACCGAACCTTCCCAGATTCCAATCGGTAGACTGTTATCGCGCATCTAAGAGATATACAAGCGAGCGAGAGAGAGAGAGAGGGAGAGAGCCGGTATAGCGATTTTCCGACGAATTTAGGATGGCTTGCTGCTGGTGTTACATTGGATCGATAGTCCTTTCTCCTGAGCAGCATCCTTTTTTTATCCCGATTACTTGAATGCTCACATTTCAAAGTGCAGTGCAGAGCATCTTATCGCAGGCAGAGTTCGATCTGAGCTTTGCAAAATAAATTCCCATTGGTCGGGGAGATCCAGCAAGCAGCGAACGCATGCTGCGAGTAAGGAACGGGAAATTGGCTATGATATGTGCCGTGCAGCACACGCACGTACGTGTAACGGAAACTCACGGCACATCTACACAGAGGGACTATTTGTAGAAGGGACCGCCGGCCCAGCCATATATAATAGGGCCCATATCTGATAGTCCCTGCGGGACTCCTCCCGTAGAAATGATTGTACCGACTGTACCGCCTATACAACCCATACAACACGAACAGTTCGTAGAACTTAAGACGCACCAGCAGCCCATAGACCCCAAGGAGCCCCGCGTGGAGTTGGTGCGTTTGATGTGGGTATCCACTCTCATAGTTGGTTTAGGTTGGTTCAGGTTCCCGAGCAAAGGACCGAGACGGTTCCCTGATCCTGCGCCAAGGTGTTAGGTGGTTAGGGCGTTAAAGGGTATACCTAGAAGATCTATGGTGGATCGAAAGTACTGCTCGGGAAAGCAGCAGCTTCCCTCAGGTAACCAGGACTCGTGCGCCCCGGGCGTCTCCGTCCTAACCGCCCATAGGATAACTACCAGAGAGAATAGCCCGATCCCAAGATGTTGAGATGCCGGGATGCTCGTTAGACACTTTCAGAAGAACACGTGAATATTGCCCAGGTATCCTTGCCTCCCGGGTACTCTAGAACCCCGTTACGCAGATGTTGTCTCTCGAGACGATGCTCTGCCTCTCGCTTCCTCGTTCTACCTAGGACCTCGTAGCTATACTTAATTATCGTGTTATCTCTTCCTCAGAAAAGGTGCAACGACAATCGAACGACAGGATTTCAGAAACCATGAAGAACCTAAAACGCGCGTGTGTAAGCACGCGCTCTCGGGCATCTAACGAGCCTCGCGAAAATATCTGAATCGATCCCTCTTTTGTTAAAGTTTCTTATGCCCGATGAAAAAAATGCAATATCTCTTGGGGATAGATGCTTGCGCAGTCGTAGCGTACGTAGCAAACATATGAGTAGAGGCGCAGGCTGTCTAAATAACGAAGCAGCGCAGCATCCATGCACGCATCCGTATACTCATAAGTTTCCCAGCTGCGCCGCCCATTCAGCCAAGATTCGCCAACTATTTTCAAGCCCATTCGAATTCGTCCCAACGGTACACCCCGTTTCTCTGTTGTCGGTTTTTCACCTCGACACCTGCAGACCCAGGGATAAATTAATTTCCTCCGGCTCGAAGGGAAATTCTAGTGAACTCCTGTCGCTCTAATTTTCATGGACCTCGCGTGCCGCTCCCAATTCGATCCCCACAATAATTTTCGAAGGGATCGTATACTTTCGTGTTTCTCGAGACGGACTCGAACTTTCCCGTAACTCGTCGAACTTTACCGAATTCCACTGGTTGGAGGAAGGAGCTCCGACCTGTACCGGAATTCTCTTTCTCCTTCGCTCTCACCTCCTTGACAATGTCCTCGAGAGCCTCGAGCAAACCTGCCAGCCGCAATTAGAATCTTCGAATTAGTTTCCCAGCGAAAGAACTGTGCCGATCTCTCGATTCCTCTGGCAGCTAGGGCTCAGGATTGCTCGACGGAATCTCGGTCGTCTCCGACTGGCGTCGCCTCGGTCGCTGTGGAATCGCAGGCGTCCCCGTGAATTCGAGTAGCGGGGAGACGGAAACAAATCGCGATGGCGCGTGCCTTGCTGGCTCACGAAAGTTTCCCTATAAATCGGAGGAGGTTTCCCCGTCCTCGAGAAAGAGCTTTGAAGATTGGAAAGACCTCAAGGAGAAGAAGGAGGAGGAAGCGGGCGACACTGCCGGCCTTCGTGGCTTTGCTGACGGTCCATCATCGTACCCGCATCTTTACCGATGGGACGCTGCGCAATGAAACCCAGAGAAATCCTGCGGGAGCGTATGAAATCGTCAACGATCGAATCCCTGGAGCCCCTTTGCGTTCGTTCAGCGTCCCGTGTTCTTCCGTTCCGGCCAGCCAGCCAGCTCAAGGGCTGTGGTACATATACCCGCATCAAACAGCTGATTCCACCCTCGTTGCTTCATCCCTTAGTTACCCTTCCCCCGAGGCGGCGGTATATCGCAACGTTCCTCGGTCCACTTAACAAAAAACCAGTTCTCTAGGAAGATCTCTTCTCGATCTTTCTCGTTTGCTGGCGTTGATGCAACATTCACTTGAGAAGGAATTACACTCTAATGAAAGTAATAAAGGAAAAAGGCTGACAAGACGCAAAGGACGATATGTCATATGCTACAGATCTACCATTCGAGAGGGTCGTCCTTGCCGATGATTTCATTAGAGATTTTACTTAACGACTTTGCTTTATAAATTAAACACGAAACTCCTTTTTCCTTTTATGTTTTCATTACGGCTACGTTCGCGAAGCACTCATAAGTATACCCTAGAGTACTCGAGTGAAGCATTTACATCTCCAGGATTCCTATGAATGGTCAACACCTGCTTCCCTTATTAAAAATAACGCAGTACAGAGTGTTTTTCTTTCCATAGTTGTGGTAGCGAATTATATAATTTTATAAAGTTCTCTGGGAGGAGGTTGCACGATCCACTTCGTAAAGCCGATATTGCATGCGAGAAGGCTAGCGATCGTTACGCTTGTGGAAGGACTGATGTCTTCCGCGAATGCAAACAACACGTCGGACCTATTTTTTTCTTTCTTCGAATGGTCGGTACCTAGTGGACGGAAAAGAGAGCACGTACGCACGACAGGTGAACTTTGAACGAGTCGCCGAATTAATGGCACATGCCAGACAAAGGGTTGTAAAGAAGTGAAAAGGGACTGCGATCGTGATCGGGATCAAGATCAGGATTAGGATCAGGATCAGGATCAGGATCAGGATTAGGATCTGGTTCTGATATCCCCAAGGGTCGTAGGAATATTGAGCGCAGGAGCCAGGCCATCGGCGAAGTGTGGCAGGAGAGATTGGCCACCGCTCAAATAAAAAGGAAGTGCAGAGGAAGATATGGTGAAAACGTGACAAAATTCTCGATGGCCGTTCCTCTCCCTCTTTTTCAGGCCTCTCGTTGGCCGCCCGGCTGCTCCTGTCTCGCCCGCCGAAGGAGGAACGAGAGAAAGAAGAAAGTAGAGAAGAATAAGGACATCTTGCTTGATAACTGCAAACACTTAAAGCGTGCCTAAACTGCAAGAATACCGTTTCCCGCGCACTGCCGATCGCCCGCCTTAAACACCTAACGATCGACACTACAGCCATCGTGCCAGTGGCGACCTTCTCCTCTTTTCAATGGAATTCATTGACAGGGGCAATTTCACAAGAGATCAGTCGTACTGAACCCGACTGGCCCTTGACGGGCAGCAACAATTCAGTTTCTTTGAAGGCCAAAACTAACAACTCATAACTCTAGCGAGCGCCTGTCGCTGGTTGGGTGAAAACTGATAAGAGTGATAAGAGTTCCAATACGACGTGACTACCGCTCCTTCTCACCGATTGATCGCGCCCCTCCTCCAGGCCAACTTTCGAGTATCGAGCGTGGACCATTATATGTGCAGCCTCGTTAACGAGGCAGTCTTCCAAGTACCTAAATTAGTCTAAGGTCGAAGGACGTTTAAGGAGATGAAAGTTCAAATTTCGCCGGTACAGCGAATCGCCGGCTCGATTTTAAGTAGAGCTCGAAGCAGAGAAGCGGAAAGAGAAAAAGAGGCAGACGAGGAAGAGACTTCCTGGATTTCCCTGGCAATCGCGGAGATCGGTCATTCGTGTCACCTGCTGACGCACGTACGGGCCAAAGGAGATTTGAAGAAAAAGGCAAGCGAAGGAGAGACTGCGTCTTCATTGGGCCCGATGAGAATCGGCCGAATCACTGTAGGAACACCCGGTGATCCTATGAAAACCGCCCAGGTCTTTCTCTTCTTTTTTTTTTGTTTCTTTTTTTATTTAACAAACGAGAAGCTGTGACCGCAAGACTCCTTCTAAGGTTCCTCGGCTGCCTCCACGAGCAAAGACAAAAGATTCGGTTGTTCATCGGAGGGGGCGTTCAGGAATTTCATTAAAATCGGGCAGCGAGCGTGGCCCATCCTCCGCGATCTCACCACGCGATTCCTCGACCTGTCGATCGGAATCGATCGCGTCACGATCCGATCCGGATTTTCTTCTTTCCGCTGCGCGCTTTTTTCCCTTGTGCATAAAATCCACTGGAGCGTCCAGCACCTGTCTTATTGCTGCCGTCCCACTATACCACCTGGATAACCATCCAGTTTTCCCAACAATTTTTATTCCATCCCCAGCTATTGCTGATGCATCTGTGCGTGTGCGTGTGCGTGTGCGCGTGCGTGTGAGTGTCGTGACTGCAGCCTTGCCGAAAGCATTCATTATTTTTAGATGACTAACAATAAGTGGTAGAATTACAGGATAGCCGACTAGAAATATGCATCTGCAAGTTGCACTATCTTCTTGCCGAAGTTTTGAACAACTTCCTTTCCTTCGCTGGGCAACGTCGAGCAAAGAACTCCAAGATCTATTCCTGTAATTGGAAAGTTCCACGAAGTATCTCAGCGTTAACCAATAAATTAGTTGACATCATCATTTTTTATTTGATCCTTTTCAGGTTGCCGAAGGACCGGAGGGCAGCAAAGTGAGTTGTTTGTACAAAAAGCTTTCGAAAAAATGTCTTTTCTTCTCTCGAAGATTCTAAGATGACTTCGCAGTAGTCGTAGGTCGGCTTAAGTTTCGCAAAATTCTTATTCGCAATATTTTGTCCGATTGTCATACGTCATATGGCAGGTCTCGTAGTCTCTCGGAGTCTTTTGCGGCGCCTAATCATTGTCTATCTTTTGCATAGGATTTGAATAAAGTAAAATTTCAAATTAAAAGGCCTCAAAACCTTTCGCTTCCCAGATTCTCGAGAGTCCATTCGTTCCTGGGTTTACAATGCTGCATCCCTGCACTGCTGCACTGCTGCACTGCTGCACTGCTGCACTGCTGCACTGCTGCAATTGCACCGTCACGTAGATTCGAAGGCGGGCGCCGCAGACGCAATGATGGAATCGTGGAATGCTCCGAAGCGGCGAACAAAGGAGGACGGGGAGGATTAGAGTGTCGAGCGGCGGAATTGTGCAGGATCGAGCGGAATTGTACGGCGGGTCGAGCGGAGTGGAATTGAGCGGAGCTGAGCGGAGGGTGGAACGAGATAAGCGATTACGTACGGCACGAATGGCGGGCAGGAAGAATGCTTCGGTGGAAACACGATATGAATTATTACCGGCTGTTCTGACCGAATGGACGGACGGGACGGAACGGAACGGAACTGGTACGAAGCAACAGAATTACGAGACAGCATTCGAGCAAGGGGGAGGAGTGCCGAATAATTGACGAAAATTACTAGATTTTAGCAGCGCATTGGGAACGTCAAACGTGCTCGCTGAAAGAGAATTTTTCGAGATTTCACCATTTTGCCCGAAAAGATAATCTTCCTTGCCGGCACGACAGCTGGGCTGCACACGAGCGCGTCACACGTCCTCCTCCACATAAGCTACATATGTACGTACACGTACATGTATATCTTCGGACACCCATGATCCACAACCAAGTCTGACTTTCTTTTCGAAAATATTCCCTCGAAGTAAATGAAACTTTCGCAAAGGATCCACGAGTGAAAAATCCTCTTTCCATTCCCTTTTTTCTTCGGGCTTTCCCTTTTACTTTCTCTAGACATTTTTCGCGAGAGTTTCTCCTCTCTTTGCCTCCGGTGGCAAAGACTCGCTATTTACAGATCCAAATTGCATGAGACTTCACGATAGGCAAATCTATTAAAGTTTCCGCAAAACGATTAAGAAATGCTTCCATTCCCATAGATCGATCCTCGATTCCGAATTCTCGACTCACGACGACTCGCCTGGATTCTTCAATGGAATCGATCGGCACTCTTTCCCAGAGGCGGTTCGCCTCGATTTGCAATTCTCTTTTCATCCGTAAACCGACTCGCGAATAGTAACGATCCATGCGGCCGAAGAAATGAACAATGGAGAACGGACTGGCTCTATACGTCGGCTTCTGGCTTCTCTCTCGCCCTCGCCTGCTATGCCCCAGCTGTTCCATCGCGTGCTTTCTCCATCTCCTTCAGCTTTTCCTACATATATATCCATACGAGCAGACATACGTATAAGATACATACAGGGTGCATACGCAGACATGTCGGTACGTATACGTATATAATAATATGTAGGCAGGAGCTTAGGTATACAGAGACGGCGATTATAGACATGCGCCTATGGCCGAGTCCTGTGCCTATGCACGCACTGAAACCGGCCGCTCGAATAGAGGACTCCTTGACTCTTGAAGCTCGCATCCACGCACCATGTCTATATTACGGCGTGTGTAGAGGAAAAACCGAACCGAGGTGAAGGGAACGGAGAGCGACAGTAGGAGAGGGAGGGTCAAATAAAGGGTGAACGAAAGAGCAAGAGTGGTCGGTGAGACGCGCGTTCACATTTAAATCGAGGGAACATTGATTTTGTAATTACTGGTTTGATATTCAGTGTTGCGTCCTGGCGATGCTGCCCGCTACTCTCTATCTGTCTACCCTACCAGACGCGTAACCCTATAATGTTTATGATCCCCATTTATTAAATACGTTTCACCCTCTACCGGGTGGGACATTATCCACGCGCTGCCTGTGTAGTACTAAAACCACACGCTGGAAGGATCCCTTTCTGGACCGAAAGAAAGATAAATAAGATTTTTAAAACTATCTAAATAAGACTGGGCCTTTCCGCCTGCAGAATCCCATTCCCATACGAGCTGTACATAATTTCGAAGAAAAATGTAACAAAATATACTACATCAATATTAAAGCTGATGCAAACGGTCATTAGAACTTATTTTCTAATTCTCTGAGGAATCCAACTTCATAGTTATACTATTGATGTACACGAAGAGCAAGAGAGAGAGAGAGAGAGAGAGAGAGAAGTTGGGCCAGCGGTGAGTTAGGTATTCAGCCCAAAATCGATGTTCATCAGGGATCCTGGGATGGGCGCGTATCGCGTCTTTTTATCTCGCAGCCCGAGGAGCAGCTTCGTTCCGCGAATAAACTCCCAGCCGAAGATTATCAGGCACGCTCGAGCGAGCCATTCTCTTGCAAAAGTTCTCCTTTGATATCTCGCCGTGGAAGGCATCTCCCGATCGAGTCTTATGCATGCATCCAGAGATCGCTCGGTCGATCTTTCAGGCAGGACATGTCTGAAAATCGACTCGATCGAATCCGAAGATGCCTTCGGGCATGTTCGGTAGCTTTCACGCGTCATCGCACACGCTGGCTTCCTTATCCCAGAGAAATCCAACCGCACTGATAACGTAATGACAGCACGCACATACGGACGGTGAGTGTGTGCGCGCAAATACTTGCCTGTGAAACCAGACACGATATCTCTGGGTCGATTCGATGATGACGTCAAGACAGTGCGGTACTGATAACGGAAGTTGAGCTGCTCGCACGAAAGAGAAAATACGGAAGCGACAGTTTCGTCGTGTACGTGAGATTTGTTCCGAACAGGGAAGAGGTAAAGAAAATGCAGAGCGATGATATTAACAGGTAAAACTAAAAGCCATTCCGTACTGGGAAAGATCCTGAGCCCAGTTTCTTTGGTCGCAGAGGAGCGAAGCGAGCGACGAAGAAACTTTGTATATAAGGAGAGGAGCGAAGAAGCAAGCAAGAAAGGCGGGTATAGCAGAATAGCAGAATAGCAGAATAGCAGAATAGCAAATGTGGCTGCGAATAAGCCGAGTCACCTAATGAATGTTCCTGGACCGAGATAGACTAATGACTGACGCAGAATATATTCCGACACCGCAGATGAACCGCCGGATGATCCGGGACCCGAAGAATCATCTCTCAAGAACTCCAAGCAAAGTGGTTCTCCCTTCCTCTTGGTTCTGCAGTTCTGCCTGCGCGTCCGATGGCTTTTGGACGGCTCGAATGATCTATGAGTCGTTCGTCCAAGCGGCAAGAATAAATCTGCTCGCTCGCTCGCGTAGAAGCACCCTGCGCGTACGTAATACCTATGCCATCTAGGTATTCGTCCAGATAGGTCTCGATACTCGTGGATTCTTATGCACTGCCCGTAAGAAGGCAGGTTCACAAGCGGCCAACGGAAGATCAAAGACAGTTTCCCGTCGCCATTCCGTTGGGTCCGGCACTTATTCCGTTGGCTGGCTGGAAAGGAAGAAGAGTTTCGCTGCGGTCGTTCGTACGTGTCCCCGTAATGCCGATTCTCCGAGCAATGGCGATTTCCGATAGAGAGAGGGGACGGATAATGACGTATTGCGGATGAAGCTATTAGGAGGCTCGGAAAGCACCTTCTCGGGCGACAAGGAAGGTTCCTCCTTATCTAAAACGGTAAATTGCGAACTTGTTTAACGGAATTGGCCCGGAGCTATTCGAATCGGTACCAAACAATGTCCAAGATTAATGAAAAAACTATTATAAGGCAAATCGGTCGTTATTGGCCAGGCCTTCCAGCCGTTCTCTGTTAGAAAGTACGAATTAGCTTGATCGAGTGTCATTCAGAAAGTCTAAGACGCACAGAGAGCTCCTGTCCTGTCTGCGAGCGAGACGGTAAACGAGAAGCAGGAACCACTTGGTTCGTAAGACCTCCCTCTGCACTCCTTCCCGTTTCCCTTTACTCGCCAATAACTATCAGCCATTTACGAAGGCGAAGGACCCTTCGAGCTTAAAAAGACTTCGAACTCCAAAGCTCCAGGAGAAAGTTCGAGATTTCCTTCAACTCGTAGGACTTCGAGTCAAAGGAACCATACAGTCATTCATATTTGATAATCGACTAACACATTCGCTATTCCCGTATCTTCGTGTCTTTTGCTCAAACGGTATATAACTCTAACGATAACCTTCGTGGTTTCTCCTCTGCCGGATTGATAACCTGGGGAATCATTAAAATCAGATAGTGATAGTTTAAGTTTCGTAAGCGCCGCGAGCAAGCGCGGTGTAGTGCACTAATGGCTAGCAACGCACCAGCTGCAAGGACTAATTAGACGGTAGAGAAAAAATGTTACGTACAGGACAGCTCATAGAGGCGCGCAGCTAGCTGGCGCTAGCGATACGTGCTCGGCTATGGTGGCCATGGTGGCCATGGTGGCCATAGTGTTCAGTGCTCTTGATCGTTAGAATTCGGCAGTGCTCGGTGATACTCGGTGCCGCGATGTGTTCGCAGTGTGGCGTGCCGTGCCCAGCTATGATCGTTAGCCCCTAAACATAACTTTGGCGGTGCCCCGACTGGGAGCCCGGTCCCTCCTGCCTCGGGTCGTTAAAAACGCATAAACTGCCTCATCATCCGAACCTCCTGACACACACGCCCTTGGGCACGCACGTACGCGATAGACACTGTTCATACTGACTGAGGGAGGCGCAAGCGCCGCAAAATCGAAAGGAACATCTCAAAGTTTAAGAGAGAGGCAAGACATATTAATACAAATTCGCCAGCCCTGAAAGTTGGCTCAGATCTCTGTGAGCGAAAAATCCCGTTCGTCTTAACTGAAAATTTGAACCTCTCCGTGGGCTAAATTAGCAAGGAATTCGACATGCATGGTGTATCGTATCCTGAGAAAGGGTTGAGAAAAAGGACTCCGACAGGCACTCGATGTTACCACTGCTTGCCGGCAAATAATCCGGGAATTCGCGTGCTTCCCGCGAAATTGCAATCAGCCTTTTCGTGCTTTCGAGAGAGAGAGAGAATCGACTGGGCTGAAAGTCACCGCGAATAATCTCGATCGATCGATCAGCCGAATTACTATGAACTGTCGCTATTCGCCCAGGAAAATATACCCGTTTCACGTACGGAAGGACGAACCAATCGGCCGAGAATGCTTATTTCATGTGACGCTCCCTTGAGAGCGAGAGAGAGAGAGAGAAGAGGGGGAGGGAGATGTTGCCACAGTAGAAAAAAATCTGTCCAGCAACCTCGGGGAAATGGCGGCCAAGGTTTCTCTCTCTATGGGGGCGCGATAGCGTCGAATTGTTTGGGAATCTGTGGAGAAGAGTACCTATGCCAGAACGGCCGTAATACTCCTGGATACTCGGACTGCTAAAATGCAGTCAAGCTAGAATGCCTGTTGGCGGCTGAACGAAGACCCAGGAGAGTTATTCGTCTACACTAACGAGAGAGGGAGAGAGAAACGAAAGGCTCGAGGGGGGGGTTGCGGGACGAAGTGCCAAAGGGGTGCCGGCGGGAGGCGAGCGCAAAGGGGCGAAGGGGTGGATGGAGCTGCTAGCTGAGCGCCTCGAGTTACGATTTAATTTCGTGCCGTAGTCGAGCCGCAGCCGCCTACTCCGTTTCGAGAGTAAAAAATCAGCAGAGCCGAGCCGAACTGGGCTCTTTTTACAGCTCAAAGTTGAATTTATCGCGCGGGACTACGTGCCCGCGCGTAAAGCCGTGCCAGCCAGGCTCAGGATACGTGTAGGTTGAGGGCGCAGAGCCAAGGGCCGAGTAGTAGGAAATGAAGACCGAGGGGGTGTGTGAGAGAGAGAGAGAGAGAGAGAGAGAGGCTCGTGCATGGTAAACGCACGTGAGCGTTCAGTGGCATCCTACGCCACACCGACATCGGACACAGTTTGTTAGCTGGCTGCGCGATCTGGAATTTGTTCAAGAAGCCCTTAGCTAACGTGTGGCTAATGCGTGGATAATAAATAACCTCGATTAAAAGCACTCCAGGTATTATTAGTCTAATAATATAAATTAACCAGGCATCTTTCCGGCTTCCATCCATGTCCTCGTTTTTTTCCAATTATTCAGACTCGCTCGAATTTATGTTTTGCACTCTGCGCCCATTACCACGTGGCGCAATCTGCATCTCGCACCGTCTATTCGACTAAATCCTTCGCCAATTTCAATCTTTCCTTTTCCTCGCATCAGCACTCGTTACAGATAACTAGAAACATGATGGGCAAGTGCACGGTATTCGGTAACAGTTCTCACGCCATTTATTTTTCTCACGGATTCTCATAGAATTCATGTCTTCATCGGCGTGAAGCGCGGACAGAGCGTAACATAGATCCGCGCAACGAGATACGCATTCTCGCTTAGGACCCCAGACTTTCCAGCGTATCGTATGGCGACTAAATCGACTCTGTCGATCCTCTCGGCCATACCCGTAGGTAACGTTGGCAACGTTGGGAACGTTGGGAACCTTGGCAACGTTATAGCAACGTCGGCAACGTCGGCAACGTCGGCAACGTCGACAACATTGGCACCGTCCCCTAACCCCTCGCAAGCTATTATTTATCACGGTGCACGATGGGCTCTACATGATAGATCTCACCTCGCCCCAGGATAATGGTGGCTTAGGCACCGTCTATGGGGGTTGCGATTCCACGTGGTGTAACGGCTTAACGAAAGCTTCAGGGAATGAACATTTCAGGCAGGAATTCCAATAGTAGCGAAATCAAGCAGGAAACTGACACAGGAAACGAGGGAGAAAGAGAGAGAGCGCGAGAGAGAGAGAGATGAGCGGACAAGGATTCTATTCAGACCACGGACTAAAAATATAAGCGTGGCATGGACCATGCCTCGGAGCTACACCGGAATGAGTAAGGAGGGAATTGAGTGGTCCGATGGGGCCAAGTAATCTACCGAGCAAACAATAAGTTATTAGTCCAGCTATATCCTGAGACTGAGAACAGACCGGAGCACGAACTCACTCGGTGATGAGTAGTAATCTCCTAGGCAGGAGGAACCTGCAGGAACTCTGGACGTGACCGGGTCCGCTTGCGATTTTCTCCTATAATCTTAGTCTCGCTCTGGCTAGATCTCCTCCTTGTCATTTGGCCATTTCGTCTCGGCCGCCGCCATCCTGCACTTTCAATGACCGTCCAATGACGCATCCAAAAATGAAATTGGAACTCATTCTAATTGAAATTTTGTCTCTCCTTGTTGCAGATTTGCTGTCGATGCCCAGTGGCGCGGACTCTCTGCTCGACCTTAAGTCTCAGCAGCAACAGCGGCAAACTCAACAAAGTTCGGGCGCCACTAGTCAGCACCGTCAGCCTGCCGTAGGCATAGCTGCGGTATCCTGCAGAGGATGCCGTCCGCAGCCGCACCCCTACGCGAGATTGCAGCCCTGGGCAAGTGCAGTACCCGCACCCCAACAGGCTCCAGCAGCCCCTACGAGAACGAGGGCCAAGGAACCGGCCGGAGCCCCGGAACACGCCAACAGTGCCAACACCAGCAGTGCCACGTCCAGGAGGTGGGGCGCCAGCAAGCGCCGGCACCCTCAGCTCCAGATGTCCTCCAGCAACCTCCAGCAACAGCACTCTCTAATGAGTACACCCTCCGCTGCGGCTATCCTAACTCCACGAAATTCCTTAGAGTCCCTGACCACTGGTCAGAACGGACACCACGGCCTCGATCAGCCAGGAATATTGCCGAGCACCGGAAACATGGCCGCCTCGTATTCCCAAGGTGCGATGCCGCATTCGGTATACGAGACTGGGCAGACGATACCAAATTCCCAAAGAACGTGTACCAAGACTCAATCTCTACCGCGGTGTCAATCCTACACGACGAACGCATCGTCTACCAGCAGTGCAGCAACGAAAGGTCACAGGTTGCCTGTCAGCACTCATCCGAGCGATAACGATGGGAGCCTCGCTTTATCCTCGAGAACTCATCAGAGTCATCAAAGCCTATCTACTGGTTTAGCCTTGCAGAAGAGTCAGCTATCGCACTCGACGTCCCACCACGACCTCGCTGCCAATCAAGTCCTCTCGCAGCTCTCCCACCCACAGCAGTACCAAAGCATGTCGGTCTCGAACACGGCAGATCAGTGGCTCCTAGGTAGCTATTTGCCAGCACCGACAGCCAACTCGTCCGACTGGTGTCATGGCGGCAAGGGGTGCACTTGCGTCACCTGCACGAGTAGGCAAAATTACCCCCACAGCCAGGGACAAAGCGCCTGGTATTATCCCCAAGGGAGTGCAGCCCCAACGCCTAATGAGCTTCACAGACTCTTTCAGCACGTGTAGCACATGGTCTGCTAGATATAACTTCCAGATCATTCCTCGACTTACTGATTCGCGACCTGACTGATTGCCCAACTCGATGCTCCGCATCCTTTTACCCGTTTCTCCGCGTAATTTCGTTCAAACCCTGGAACTGGCTCTCCTCGCACGCACCATTTTTTTTCCATTCAACGAGATACGGTTCCTCGCGCACGCGCAAAACTCCAATCTCTCGATCTGCAAGTTTTATTGGCCGGTAGGAGAAGGTACGCCGCCTCTCCTACGGATCTCGAAGATTATCGATGAACCAATCGACGAGGATCTCAGCACCCACGGATCACTGGCTAATTCAAAAATCAAATCCTGCGTGAACTCAGCTACGGTAACGAGAAGAAAATTAAAAATAATGAATTCTCCCTCGACGTCTACGTCAAATACCGAACAATTTGTACTCGTTAAATGTCTCGACTGGTAAACGATTGAGCGTGTGCAACGTGTCTACGTAGGTCCGTCGATCCTTCACAATTGATCTTATTTATAAATAATCAAAGCACTGATTGTCTTTAGATCGGTAACCCAATCATCGATCAATACGATACCTCTGAACCCGTGAAATACGTTTTTTGTTTTTTTTTGAGTGGTTGGATTTACGAAAAAGGCAAGAATTAGTAGCTGATCACAAAGAAAAGTCCACGTAGTGGAATATGTGAAAAAGTAAATTTATTACATGAAATGGCCTAGAAAGAATGAATAAGGAAGAACGAAAAGAGGAAGAAAATTGACGAGAAAGAGAGAAGAAAGAGAGTAGAACTGAAATCGAGATGGATGACTCCATGAGAAAGGATAAAGGAGACGGGACAAGGAGGAAGGCATATGGAGGGTTAGACCTTCCCTATTAACTTGGATCGTGATTGATGTTCCGGATGAGTCCTCGAAGTCAGGATCTGCTGCTGACTTAGCCTTCTCTACTTAAAGCCACGTACACAGCCATTATGCGACTATGCGACTAATAACACTAGAACTCCTTGTAACGATAATAGATTTTTTGAATAAACTAGAGATAAATCGGTTCAAGTGCCAGAAATCGGTGTAAAGGTTGAGTCTTTGCGATCGGTATAAAGTTATCACATCAAATGCTACCTAGCGAGTTTATGTACATGTATATAGATCTAGCCAGTATATACAGTTAGCATAGGTGTAATCAGAGTTCACTGGAGGCACAGTATAACCAACAGAGAAAAGTTCCTCGAGGATAGCAAATGGATATAGAAGAGGCTGACCCGGCGTGCCGTAAGCTCGTTCTTCTCCGGCGCAAGTCCGTGCTTTTTATGACGCGAGCCGCAAAGTCCAGAGAAAGATGGAGAAGGAGGGAGAAGGTCGGAGAAATTCCAAAGACAGAGTGCATATGGATTATAGAAAGCGACAGCAACCCTTAGAAGGTAAAACTTAACGAAAGAGAAGCCAAGGTAATCCCCGTCTTGGAAACGTGTCATCCTGGCAGAATCGAACCGTCCGCGTCATGGAAAGTTTTCTCGTTGCCTGCAGTCCCACGAACCGCGGTGAGAACCGTCATGCACAGATAAGGTTAACGAGGTAATCGAATCGGCAAAGGCGTTCACGGCGCAGCGAATCGAGTCCTGAACGAGTCCTGGACCAGTCGTGATGAGTCTTCTTGGGGAAGTTCTCCCGAGTTCTCGTGATTCTCCTTCGATCGCTATCGGATCGTCCAACAAACTTTTCCCGCGGCAAGACAGCCATCCTGGGATTTATCAACGGAAACAAAAGAATGGTTGGCCTTCGGCCGATACTCCTTTGCTCTTGTTACGTTGCAGATAAAAATTAAAATGATTCACGAAACCAGCTGAACAACTGATAATGAGAATGACAAGTGAAATGCAGCGTTGATAACGTTCGTCCCGATACCTCCTTGTCGCTCCTACGTTCCGCTGTTGCCCTGCGTTTGTTTTAACGAGGCAAATCGATTGCACGAATGCTCGTGGGAGAACAAATAATGAGAATAGGTGCGCGCATGTATGTGAGCGAGTGAGTTAGAGAATGAGGGGGAGAGAGAGAGAGAGAGAGAGAGAGAGAGAGAGAGAGATACTCGCGTGGTGGCAGCAGATCGCTTCGCTTTTCATTTGGACGCTACCGCCGAGCCTCGTTAATCCGCGCTAAATTAATCAATTCCCACGCGTCCATTCGGAGATTAGTTCGATCCGATCAACGTGTCCGAATCGACGCCGGCGTCACGCGCGTGTTCACGTTAACGGATCGATTTTCCAGCAAAAGAAGGAAAAATACGGAAAGGAAACTTGCCGATTTAGCCAGCGATATTATCTCCTTGACGGCACCATTTTCTTAAATTATTTCCGAGAGGTCCCGTGCTCTTTCTCTTTCTCTTCTTCCCCCCCCATGTAAGAACGTCGAACCTCATCTTCATTCTCAATACGGTAATCCGTGACTCTAGCAATATTCTAGCAATCATAAGACGATTGACTGAGACTGACTTTTGACAAGAGTCTAAAAGGAGGACACAGAGTGCAAAGTTAATCAAGCAAGATGACAGAGAATCAAATGATCCTCGTGTAAAACGAATTACGCTTCGTCTCGTAAAAAAGACACAAACAACAATTGTTAAGCATAGCAAGTATAAGAGCAGCAAGACACTTACTCGTAGAGATGCGCTCTATTGGCACAAGAGACACGGCCACGCATTGACAGACGCGGGGAGGAGGGAATGAAGAGAGACACAAGCAAGGCCGAATAGCGACACACACCGCCTATCCTACTATCGTAATGTACGTGACAGAAGCCTCGTAAGTCCTAACGATTAGTCGCATTGTACCAAATAGCCAAATAGTTGAGCTGTGCACGCGTCGCACTGTTTTATAATGTAAAGATGTGACACGGAGCGCGCTCTCAAATGTGCGTGAGAGCGTGAGTGCGTGAGTGCGTCAGTGCGTGAGCGACCATTTCAAGTTCGCAATGTACGAAGGAAAAAATGAAAAAATGCAAAAGAGCCTAATAAGAATAGAGAATTTTCAGTAATCGAAGAAGAAGGCAATCGGTTGGCTTTCTGATCTGATATTGGGAGCTCGTGATTGGTGAATCGCGCAATGTAGAAACTTCAACAGAGGCAATATAACCAAAGAGGAGGGAATGCGGTATCGAGAAGTCGAATGAATCTGCTCTCGATAACACCCGGGCGATACTTATTAATCGCTGACCGTGGCGAGAGGAATAGAATCCTGATCGATGTTACTGTCCCTGATTGTCCTTGATTGTCACTGATTGTCACTGATTGTCACTGATTGTCAGTGAGAATCCAAAAAACGAGGATCACTATCTCGCGCCGATGCGTATCGTCGGAAATACAAAAGTGACAGATGTTTCGAATAACCTTATAACCTAAAGAGAAGCTGAGATGTGTAGATAGAGAGGAAGAGTGGTGGGGGAAGCTGTGAGATAAAGAGAGACAAACGAAGAGAAAGAAAAGGGAAAATAACAATATGTATGTATGTATGGCTGCGGTATTCGCGCGATTGCTTAAAAATTCATATCTAACGGGATACAATAATTTAGCGAAGTCAAGAGACTTTATCACGATTTAGCGGGGTGACTTTACTATCCAGAAAATTTATCATGCCGAATTGGAAAATGATGGAAAGAGAACATTGGAAGCGAATGGAAAAGGAAAGATATGTAAATAGATAAAGGCGTACCGAAAGGAAAAAAAAATAAAGAAAAATATTGAACTATATATTTAAAGACTTTAGGCTGGAGGAACCCTTATATTCTAATGAAAAAAGCTTTAAAACCCCCTGTGAGATGCTGCGCGTGCGTGCGTGTGTGTGCGTCTGCGTTCCAATCGACCGAAAGATAAGAGCGGCAAATACCAAAATATTTTTTAAAAACAATGTATTTTTGAAGAACTCGTACCTCAACGAGCAAGAAGCCTAGACGTTGTAGACGCCCTAGACGCGCTAGACCTTTATTACTTTTCGCTCCCCCTGAAGCGACTTTCCTTGGCTGACCTAACCTCATGTGCTCTGACCCCTCTCCTCTCCTGTCATTCATCACATTGTTTCGTCTCATTTGCACATTCTTCGGAGCCGCCTGGTGCCTCCGACTTATTCCGAACAGCGTCGTGTGTGTAGTGTAATGTACGGCCAGGAAATAATATCGAATCGATCCGGATCGAGCGAACACGTGTCTCTCATATCATTCCATGTGAGTTAATTGGAATTTTCCAAGTCCCATATCATTCCATTGCAACGTATCCCAAAGAAACTGCTAGGAAGCATCGAAAGCAGCAAGACGAGGGCGCGAAAGAAAATAAGAGAAAGACACCGAAGGAGAGAGGAAGCAGCAGCCTTCCATCGATTCGGAATCGAATCAGGCACGGGTGACGCTAGTGACACAAAGGGCAGAGGGAAAAGGACGATGCCCGGATACAAATAAATACTAAAGAATGCAAGAATCCAAAATAATTCCCAAGCCAATGGGAACCGATAACAGCTCCACCGGGTGTAGCCATAGACATTGTAAACAGTTCTGTCATGCATGAGAGAGAAGCGTAGCTAGGTAAATAAATAATAAAATATTATATGAATTATTATAATAGGTATATATATATGAAAAAATATATATATACAAATACTATATTATATATATAATGAATGTTTAACTAATGCCAAAAAAAAAAGAAGAATGATGTGAAAATGTGAAGAAGTAAGCGCGAGGCGCGAACGCCAAAATAAGTAATATTTATGACGCTGACGACGATAACTTCTGTTGCGAGCGCGTGTGGGTGCACTATAGGTGCGCACCGGGTGAGTGCGCGATCGTTCATGCTTATCGCGTCTCGCGATTGTCTCTCACCTACACAGTGACATCGGTTGATCATTATACGCATATATTGTTACACATTAGATCGTTATTTCACCATCCAAGTGAACGACCCATTATCGTTTCGTTGATTCGTTTGATGCCGAATGTGGTTGCTCGTGAAATCTACCGGGAGACAATACCGCTAACAGTAATATAATCGATTTATGACTGCCGCCACCGGCGGCATTGTTACCACCGACATCTGCATAAAGAACAGCATCGGTAAGTTATAAAGAACAAAGACTAAGTACCACCGACGACTAGGACCATAGACTGGCCCGATCGCGTGGCCAAAAGTAAAGATTCCATATTATTACACAACAACAATGATGCTTTTCGATTTATTCAACCTATCTTTATCCTTCATCTTTCGTCATCCCAATTTCTATTCCAATGATATCTCGTTAGATTTATTCGGTTACTCGTCAGTTATGTTTTCTCTGGTCTCTCTGGTCTCTCTGGTTTCCTATCCAGTCTAGTTTAGGACGCCTTGGACGTCCGCCCGGCTCTTCGAAGTCAATCAGTCACTCGCAAGCGGCAGAGATACTCGGTGCTTCCTTAATTGGAGGAGGAGGAGGAGAAGGAGGAGGAAGAAGGAGAAGAAGAAGGTGAGGTAGAAGCCGAAGGTTATGGGAGGTGACGGATGTGACGTCAGTGATGGAAACGGCTCGAGACTCTGTGTATTCTTCTTAGAGGTCGGTTGGCGCCTTTGTCGATCGATAACTTAAATAACTTAACCTAACCCAACCTGTCTCCGACCTTTAACCTCGAGTTAGGAGCAACCGTATCGACAGCGCTCTCCCGATTACACGAACCCTCTTAGTTGGGAGAATGACGAATTGCATATTCTTAAAAAGTCGAACTTCAATTCGAAACGACGTACAATTTATAAAATTTAAGTGGACCGATGGGTTTCTCGCGAGGCAAGAGCTTGTTCGAAGGTGGAGGGGAGCAGAGCGAATGGACTTTGGACGGCAGTACCAACCTAACCAGTGGCCTGATGTTCGTCGAAATCACTGCTACCAACTTCCTACGAAATTTCATTTTTAGGCACCACCGCGCGTAACATGCTCGTCAGCAGGTAACTGTATCCAAAATTGCAGGAAAATCGCTTAACCGATGCTATAGACATTTACTGGAGAAATCAAGTCGAGTAAATCACCTAATGAAATTTGCAAATGTCCAGCGTCGCTTTTCCGAATGTTTTGCATTGTTGAAATTACTTTGCCTTTCGTAAATCGTTAATGCACTACAGATGCGACCCCCCATGATTCGAATGGTCCTGCTTCGAGGCACGCTTCTTTCCACTGATATTTAAGGGGCCCATTTGATATGAATTTTATTTATTTTCTACCAAACGTCAAATCAAAAAGGTCCGATGGAGAAAATATATTAAATTTGCATATAACAAACCGTAATAGTCGTACCCTCGTTTTTGGTGCTCCCCTACGAATCGGAGAAACTGTTTTAACGTGTGTCTACGCAGGCAACTCGATAGTCGGAATATTTGGAAAAGGGGAGTAAGAATAAAGAGTAATGGTTGGGAGAAGGAAGGATGGAGGAACTCTGTACCGTGCAAACGGCGCGGCCGCCTTTAATAGGGTTTGCGTGTTTCTTTGCCACTTCGTGTCTCATCCCCCACTCCCTGAAGCTTTCCTGGACTTACATCCCCCTGAGCGGTAACGACGAGGACGAGCACGAGACCGATGCTGGAATGGTAAAAGAGGAAGGATGGAACGAGACTCAGACTCTCTAGAATTGACTGACTATATACTAGAGACTACTGCGACACCTAGCCAATAGTACTAGCGAACCAAGCGACACAACGACACGTCCTCGAGCAGAACTCCCTTCTCTGTTCCTTCCTGTTCCTTCCTGTTCCTTCCTGCTCCTTCCTGTTCCTTCCTATTCCTGCAGGATTTTCAATGACCTCTGACGCTATAGGGACTCGGGACTAATGACTTATCTGGAGCTGGACCGAGAGTGTGAACAAGAATGAAGCGGACATTGGCTGTTCCGAAGCGATAAGCGCGCCTCGCCCCTGCGGAGATCCCGTGAGAGTGCTCTCTCAAGTTATACGTATAGATATACCTTGCACACCAAGTGCACTCTGGATACTGACGAGTCTCTCATGCGAAGGGGACGTCGACACAATCGCATAATGCCTGCCGAACTTTTCACTCTAAATAAAGTTTGAACACAGTAGATTTTACTCTCCCGTGACATTATCTTCGTTTTTTTGCTTGACAATTGATCGAATAGTTACAAGCCGACAGTCAGTGTCCCAACCTACGTCCAACTGCTTCTACTTCTCTCCTTTTCCCTTTTCCTCTTAGTTTTCCTTCGTTTCTTATGTTTCCCCTCCTGTAGCGTTCCCCTACCACCCCGAATCTAATGTTTAATTCGATGAAGGCCCCCTCCACCCTCCCCATTTCTGCAGAATAGCAAACAAAAAAAAAAGAAGCCTCGAGATGCTCCTGCGGGACCTGAGGAAGAAGGCCGACCGGGCCGCAGCTGTCTCTTTCCACGAATCAAATGCAAGTATAAATAGAGACTGAAATTATAATATGAAAGAACGAGAAGCAGTGACATGAGAGCCAATAAGAGATTCCTCATTATAAATAGCATCTCTAATACAAATCTAGAGGAAAGTAGGAAAGTGGGGCAAATGGAACAGAAATGGAATTAGCGAAGGTGTGCAAGATAATCATGACATATTTTTGGAATCGCTCTGACGACATTATTGCCTCAACCCACCCTCCTCTACTTATTAATATTATATAAGAAGAGAAAAAGATTGACGAGAGAGAATGAGAAAAAAGAGAAGAATTTGGTAAGGAAGATACCGAGTTTGGTATCCGCATGAAGAAGAATTCTCATTGTCACCCCGTAATATGACGTTTATTTTTCTCTTTTTATCAAAATCATCGCGAATTCAGGATGAGATTCCTGATTAGTAATTGTGCCCCCCTCTACCGTTTGGAACGTAATTATTTTCCTGAACTCGACCAACGATAGCAAAACATCCGAGAGCGAACTATCTTCGAGAACCAACCTAGGGAACCAGAAATCGAGAACGTTATCTGTATCGGGAACCGGAGCCGCCTTGGGACCGTGATTCGAAAAATCACGTCACAAGTTATACAGGGTGGCCACTGAAATATTGAATAATATAAAATAAAAACCGCTTCAGATCCTTTAGTCTTTCAGTGGCCACCCTATACTATAACTATATTTTGCACTTTTTCCAGAATACCTATAGCTATATGATATGGCATGCATATGTGTAAATGTAAGTAGAAGAAATAGTTCTATGCGGTACTTTGCCAAGATAATCCTTTATCTGGCTGAATCAATGACTAGGAACGAACGGACAATTTGAACAATGTACAAGAAACTTCTCGGTTGTTAGAATAGGAAGAACGACGTGAGAGAAGGTTGTTAGCACTTGGCTGATTCGCCATTATTAATTCACCGTGTCTGCTATAGTAGCGGTGCCGCCGGCGCTGCTCTGTAATCGAAAACAACCATTGCCGGTTTTTCCTCGGAATGAAAAAGAACAGTAATGTCTGCTGTCTTTAGCCACGATTCCACACGAGAGATACTTCTCTCTCTCTCTCTCTCTCTCTATTTACCGAACTACACATGTCAATCTACAAAACGGGATAACACTACAAAGAAAGCAAGAGCAGCCGCATCACGATCTATACGTACGCACTGCAGATAGGTACGACAAGGTACGTGATACGACAGAGAGAGAGAGAGAGAGAGAGAGAGAGAGGCTGGTATTCACTAGAGATATTACGATAGTTAGTCAAACGAAGGATCAGACAAACCACTTGAAGTTTGTGCAAATAGGCACATCAAGTTTCACCGCTTGACCTTAGGTTGCTGATGACATCAGATGCCAAACTGCCACACAGGATTCGCTTCTTGAATTCAATGAATGACAAAAAAAAGTTCATATTATCCTAGTATGGAAGTCAAACGTGCGGATCAGAGGTCCTTTCAGTGAGATTGATTTGCATTCTTCTCTTAAGGTATCCCTGATCACCTTCATGGACCTGAACATGAACTCCTTCCAGTGGACTGAATGCTAGTAGCATCCAGGGAACAATTAATTCTAAAGAGCAAACAATCAAAGCTCAAAGAAGGTGGGCGGGTCATCTGAGATCGTAGCGTCGATCTGAGATTGGACCAGCGAACCTCCTGAGTCTGGACGGTTGCCATTACACGGGCGCGTTAGATTCTGCCTTCTATAGAGAAACGTAGTAAATCGGGACCGCGAAGACTTAACGATTTTCTTAGAAAAATAAAAGACAAACTCGGCTAAACTGCCGAGATTTACGAGCAAGACTAGAAATTCTTGCGAGCTCGGTTGGTCCCACTATGAAACTTCCTGGACGACGAAGGCATTTCTTCGGGCCGGCACCGTCGCGAAAGCGAAATAACGGGCATTAATGACCGTCTAGCATAAATTCGCCGGAGTGATATATCAAGGACAATGACATTCCTGGAATTCCTTTGACCGTAAGCCCAGAGGAGACTGCAGCATCCTTCGAGAATTCAGGACATCTCTGCCTGAGAAGACGTACGTGCGCGTTCGGACGCGCGACTCGAACAGAAGCTTATTTGCCTCTCGAGATCGAATAACCTTCTGGCAGAAGGAGTCGCTGGATAAACGAATAAAGCACTCACAGATATGTAGAACCAAAGGACAACTACGTTAGAAAAAGCGCTGAAGTGAGCGCGTCTTCGTCGAATCTCTTCCATTTCGACGAAAAGAATGAAATTCGCTGCAGTATTTTCTTAGAAAGTTACCGACTGCGAGATCACCCCAGCGCTCTCATTCAATTTACTCCCAACTCCATCTCCATAACATTGCTCCTCCGCAGGTTCTCACGAAACTTCCCAGATGCAAGCTGAGCCAGAGTCAAGTGCAGACTGCATGACTGCATGACTGCATGACTGCACAAAGGATCCGATGATTTCTCTACTGAAACCAGCCATAACTATCCGAGTCTTCCTCGACCTCCTCCGCGAAGGCGAACGTCCGCATCTGCATGCAAAACGCGAAGCTCTGAGTGCGCAGTATTCTGCCTGAATATTCCGGATTCTCTAATAACAGAGAGGCCTCCGCGTGCCTCTGACCAATAATGAAAACAACGATTTATCTTCGCGCTCCGTTTAGCAGTCTTGCTCCGTCCTTTTTCTTCCAACGTTCTACTTCTAGCATCTTTCTAAGTGTACCGTACAGAGTGGGCATTCCGCCTGCTATCGTTTTCAGGACTCTCCGTAGGCTCTAACAACTTGACCTTCGAGTGGCAATTGCTTCTGGATCCTGAGTGCTTTGGACATTAATACCCAACATCCAATTTGTCCTTGAAGATTCTGGAAAGCGCGAAATCTTACGGATCAACGTGCAAGCGCCGCGGCCGTAGGATACCGTAGACGCGGCGAGGCACGACAGGACCGGAGAGCATCCCGTAACGTTACGCCATGTCCGAGTTTTCCTCGCATCTAACAACTTTGCCTACCTTCCATCTCCTGGCAACTACACTACTACTACTCGAATCTTTTTCGATTGACAGAGCCCGTGAGGTCAGCCCATCTTTAAAGGTTATCTTGGTATTCTTCTAGACGTCACCTATTTTTACTATAACGGTCTACCGGAGGAACGTTTTCGTACAGGAAAAAACGAACTAATAAGTTTCGAACGTTGTGCCGAGCGAGTTTCGATTTCCTAATTCGAAAGTCTTTTCCAGCTTTTGGCCTCCGGGCGTGTTAAGCATGAGGACCTCCTTTCCCTTGGAACCCCTGCATAGCACATAGCACATAACATGGACAGCACATCTCGACGCCTCAGAACGTGAGCTTTCCTCCTTAGCTGCTCCCGAGCCATCTCGGCCTGCAGCACAGAGGGAGGCGACTTCTTCCTACATTATAAATGGGGCCACTTCGTGTGCCGAGTGTCCAATCTCTAGAGTCCTCGTCCAGCGCACGGCGACGCGTCCCAAACGAAATCCTTAGCCATATAAAAGGCCCGAACTTCCACGAGTGGGCTGCTACCGCGACTGCGACGCATTACGCTGCGCCGCGCGGCCGTGTGGCCGTGTGGCAAAGGACAGATTTTACGGTGTCTTTCTCCTTCCCCATTACTGGCGATCCGATTTACCAAAATCTCTCGTGTGAGGCAACACGAATCAATCCAGCTACAATGGGCAGGCTGCTAGAGCATCGGCCTCTCGATTCCAAAACGGGTAAAGAATCGCGCGAGGCAGAGAGTGCCTGCCTAAGGCTTCTCTCGATTTCTGGAAAACGTCCAACTATTCTACTACCGAGACTAGCAGGTCTTTACTCGCCAGGATAAAAAAACAGGACAGCTGAACGGTAAACGTCGGAAACGACGGCTTTATTCTGCACTTCCTGAAGATTTGCTCCCGAGACTCTTTCTTCCGAAAATCTGCGAATATAAAAGTGCGAACGATGTTCGACCTAGCGTATGCGTATAGATTGTACGTTAATGATACATACGCTTTAAGGTGGTTCGGTGATGATAATTATAATAGCAATAGCGAAGGACGAGTTAAAGAGGCAGTAAACAAAAGTACAAGATTTTTGGTTCAAAAATAAATGAGAGAAAATATAAGATAATTACGACATTGGAACCAAAAATCCTTACATTCTACTTTGCGAAAATAAATATATGGATAATTATTATATTGTCTAATCATACAAATGCAGAGCTTTATCTTGGATCAGGTGTTATCACCGAACCTCCTTAACCACTAATCCGACACGTGTGCGACAAAAACAGCAGTGCTATGAAGATATAATGTCGTGTTGCATATCTATTCTAGAAAATCACAATTTATATACCGCGCAACCAAAATATTCCAGCATTTTTCCGAAGCAAACAAAATTTTTTAAAATTCAATCTGGATGTTTTAAAGTCCATTAAGGATTTTTGAATCAACCGCTTCTTTCCTAAATCAGTTTTTTAAAAAGTTTTCATAAAAATAATTAACCTAATTTGAAATGATAGCAATAAACTGATAATCCATTCAATTTTGCGACATCATCTTCTTCTTCTTGTTTAGTACAACAATAAATTACAGCATTAACCTTCATATCCTTACGTTAGCCCTCACCAATATAACCAAAACTATCTGCAGCTGTAGGTTTCCGTTCATTAGACATCTGTCAATATATCTGCCCCAGTAATCTTAGCTGTCGAAAACAGCAAATTGACAGACCTCACTCGACTAAACTCAGCATCGCGGAAAACCAACAATAATCATTCGATAAGATTCGATAATACCTATATCGTGACATGGCTCAGAGGAATTGAACGTCAGCCTTAACCTTTTCTCTCCTTGTCTCGTTCGTCGGTCTTCCTAGCCTTCCTAGTTTTCCTAGGCTTCTTGACACTTGTCTTCTGGCGTGAAGTCACGTAGAACATAGACACGTGCACCTCGAGTCGAACTAAGAAAGGCGAGGACCAGCGAGGACCAGCGAGGACCAGTGGAGACCAGCAGGGCAGCGGCTGCTCGAGAGCCTCAGAGCCGCTTCTATCTGCCGAGAACCCTTGGGCTCAGCTCACTCGAGGCCCTTTCGACCATGAGCACCTCCGCTATACCTTTAGAACCTCCATACTCTTTATCCCTGTGCCCTGCGCCTGCTTCCCCTTTGCCTCCTTCAACGTCTCTGGAACCTTTTGTGCATCTCAAGATCTTACGGAGTTCCTCTCGGCATGGTTCGGCGCGCAGCCTCCTCCCTCGACCTCGTTCGTCCTCGCCCCGCGCTATCTCGCTCTCGCTCGAAGCAGCATCGCACGATCCACCGATCGCGTCCATAGGGAAATTCCTCGTTATCTTCCAACGGACGTAAAGGAGTCTTTTTTTTAACGTCCTCGGGTTAAAGACTCACGTAGAAGATGACTCGATTAACATCGAAGCAGCTAATCATTTTCGTGCCATCGTCGGCCGTTGCCGTCCTCCTTTTTTCTTCGATAAAGACAAAACCTGTGATTTTGCCAAATGAGTCTGAGATATACATCGCATTGTAAATTATTTTAACGCTATGCTAACCAGGCAAGACTATTGGTGGGAGGGGAGGGAGGAAAGGGGGAGAGATAGATAGATGGATACATAGATGCGTTTAGTTATTTGTGCCCTACTCTCCCTTGAGGGGCGTGCGACCAAAATCCGAAAGTTGACAAATTACATTTTTTTAATAATATTTTTGGCGAGAGCGAGAGAGAGGGGCTGTGACTGATTCGCAACTATAAACGCACTATTTGATCCCTGAAATCGATCGTATGTCGCCGCGACTTAAACTCAGAAAAGATCCATTGGCTGCTAAAATCAAGTCTACCTTCAAGTGTTTTGGCCAAATTTTACAAGCAGAACAAAAAACATCAGAGTTTAAAAAATTGTAAAAATACCCAAGCCTATTTTTTCCCTTATTTACACTGTTTACATTTAATCTCTTACAGCTGACGCAACTCGACCTATCGCGTTCCAACTTCTGTCAGTGTCACCGAAACGCATGATGCAGATTGCATCGGTCACGCGAGATATTCCAGCCGGGGAACAGCAGGGGCTCGAGCAACGAAGTCGAGGAGAAATTGGTAGAGAGGAGAAGAATCAACGGGAAGCGGACGCAGCTATTTCCCTTTCGTGTCTGTCCATCCGTCCGTTCGCCGGTTCGTTCCCCGGTTGATCCATTCGTTCTCTCCTTCAGTCGTTCCGATCTTTCGCTCAACCGTCCACTCATCGCGCTTCCCGTAGCACCGTCGCCGTCAATGAACAGCAATACAACACAGCGATGCACAGCAACGGACAGCAATGAACAGCAAAAGAAGTATATCCTTGCCGCACAGACTGCCAAACTGGTAGGCATGGCGGGAAACAAAGGGATTGAAAGACGGACACAGACAGACGGAAAAACGAAGATACGTTGAGCCAAGAAACGTAGCGGGATCAAAACAATTATCTTCGGACTTTGTCCTTCCTCTCCCCTCCTTCACATTTCTTCGATTCGTGAAGAATTTAATTTTTGTTTTTGAACTTGAAACCGCTCTCAAAGTATCAAGAAATCAAAATTGCGAATGCGAGTGTCAATTTAGCTGGGCAAACTGCAAGCGAAAGGACAATAGTAAAGATCGCAGCTATATGTATCCCAGCTATACGCGATATCGCGACAGGTTTGCAAGTGGCGCGTCTGGTGTTAAGTTCGCGACAAACGGGGTTGCGCATTAAGCCAACATCGAGCCTCTTGCGTTACTGCTGGCCGTGATTCTCGTAGAGGCAGGTTTACGCAAGGAAGACATGTCGACCGACTCGACGAGCGTTTCCTTTGGCTTCGTCTCAATGTCGCTCTTTTTCTTCTTCTTCTTCTTCTTCTTCTTCTCTTTCATCTCGCCCTGCCATTCGTTCTGTCTTTGAGACACGTGAAAAATGATTGGTCCTTAAAAAAATAAGGACTTTCGATCCAATGAAAGACGAACGAATGAAGAATTGCACTCGAATAAACTTATCCCGTGTACACCTTGCGGTATATCTCTGCAGGCTGCTGTTCAACTGCATATATAGATGTATAGAGACGTTTTCGCAGTTCCACCCTTCGGCAGACTGCATAACGTACAGGCGCGAATAATGCCTCTCGCTCTGACTCGTGCACCAACTGCGGTAATTACGCCCAAGAGAACTACTTTGCTTACGCGCGTAGATGGTACTATAAGTCACTACTACACAGTACCAGTATACGTCCTGAAGAGAAATTCGACGCGTTAGTTTCCCACTCGAAAGAAACGCGTTACTGTTCTTTAACAGTGAAGAAGAATCTCCGAGCAAGACGAGCGGGAGACCTCGATTTCGGAAAAGCAATTCGGAGAAAATCGTGCTTCCGGGCCGTTTCACAATGAGCTTCGAATCAAGGACGGCACCCTTGGGCTTTGCCGCTTTCTATAGATCGACCGATTACGAATGTAGTCAGTCGTCCTCCTGATCATTTACCTGGTTCCACTGTAATTCAGCCAGTAGCGGATTTTCCTCGAATATTCTTCATTTTTATAGACAATAACTTTCTGTACGGTAACCCTTATAAAATTTAGTTTAATATAAACGTCTATCTTATCATAAAGTAAAGTGTCGAATCCAAAGAAAAGTGTGAAAACGGTAAAAGGATCTTAGTTTCGAGCTCCTCTTTCAAATCTAGCCACATCTCCTGCGACTCTTGCGTTTCATTTCAAAACTTTGCTCGCCTTCGACACTATTATCCCCTCGAACATTCGGTATTCCCCAATCGAAAGGTACTCCTTTAGGAGATCGGATAGCGTTTCTTTAAAGATCCAGGAGACCTGGAACGTTCAAAGAGGACGAGGAGTACGAAGGGAAGCGCAGAGGGAGCGCAGAACGAGATAATCTACGGTAACTCTATGAAAGATCATCGCGAAGGAAAAGTAGGTATACTTCGTGATAAAAGTGCTTCGAGTATAGAGCCATCCAATTTTCCAAGAAGAAAGATGAATATGAGGAAGCAAAAAATAAAAGTAAAAGTAACCGTGGGAAGCAATAGCAGTCCTCAAGGTATAAAACATGCCGATAAAATGCTCAAGCTGCTCGACGAAATCCCGCCACTGCCATTAATATAATGACTGGCACCATCGAGTCGAACTGTCATGGAAAGCTGAGCCTGATAATTCGAACTCGATGCTAATAAAACGTCGAAACGATCTACTAGCACTATGAAGCCCACTGCCAAAAGTATAGTTAAGATTTACATGAAGACAGTTAAAATTCGAGCTCACTCTTTGGAGATTCTGAAGTTTTTTGCTGCTGTGCCTACAGGACGGGGCCCGATCAATCGCCGATACTTGACTGCCGAAATTCTCACTCTTCCGAGCTGATTGCGAGTATCCATTTCAGTCCGGATTGGATAACCGCATGACTCGGGTCTCCAGAAAACTGTAATAGAACGTGTCAGATGCACCCTGAAAAGGACCCTTATAGATCTTCAGTAGTTATTAAGCTTACAAGAGTGTCGGTCACTTCCAGTTTGGATCAGGGCCGACAGACAGTGCGATCGGTACGAGGCAGTTGGCGCAAGAACTCGTCCCACTGTTTCTCGGCTTTCTGCCTTCTCTCGCCTTTAAACTTTTCCAACCCTCTGCCACCATACACGTACGTCGCTCTTGCGTTTCTTGCCTCCCTGGAATTCTGCTGATGCTTCCAGCTACCACTCACTGAGTCACTGTAGCGCAATGTCGAAATCAGGAAAGCAGAGATCCTCCCAGGAATCTTGTGACAGGATCATCGCGTTCTGGCCGGTGCCTTTCCACAAAACGAACGATCCACCATGTAGACACATCCGAAAAGTCGAACAATGCTACTTCGTCATTCCGAAAACCAAGAACCTTGGTGGCCTTACCTTCCAATGCTTGACGCTTCCACGTCCTTCTGCACTATTTATGAAGAAAATAGAAATATAAGCAACCACCTCGCGTTTTTAGTTTATTATTTGCACGTGCCGGATGCAAGACTCTGTGACTTGTCGCGATAAAGAGATTCCTCCAATCATAATTGAAGTTCTATCGAGTAAATATGAGGGTTGTGGCAATCGTGCGTAACGATATGTTTCCGAATTTGCTACGAATACTGCAACCGTAATAACGTTTCACTTAAATTCAGATTAGTAAATAAAGACGCAGCACTGGTCTCCATCCAACCGAATACACTACTGCCGACGACACAATACTGACGGCGCCATCTCGTTGATAAACTCAGAACCCTCACGATGGGGAATACCAACGATGCACCGCCTACAGTAAGTAGTAAAGACATGGAGGATGGAACATCGAATGATGTTACCTGTCCATTATCAACATATGCGCTGTATTTCTGTTGGTGCTACTTTAACTGAATTCGAATTTAAGATGTTGACCCGAATGAAAGAAACAATTCAGAAAAGCGGGTAAAAAATATATTTCAGGGGACTCCGGACTTTTCATTACCATACAAGTAAAATGTGAAAACATAATTCGATCCGAAAGTTGCTATGTGAACTTGAAAGATTATTTAGGATTTGGATCATAGAATTTTACTCGTATGGTGAAGAAAAGGTATGGAGTTCCCATAAATTATATCATGCGCAGAGAATATTTTAATAATTCTATTAATTTTATTTTCTCGGCGCTGGAAGCACGATTAATAATACAAACAATATTATCATACACAATCTATATTCGTCCAATTAATAATAATTTGAATACAAGAGACACGAAAGTATAAAATCTTATGCATCATATTAGTTTAAGAGTGGAACGCAGTCTTAGCAACAGCAGCGCAACATATATTCGTAATCACGGCACACTCCGCTGACTTCCAAAGGGCATATAACGTTTGCGGAACAAACAATCGGCAAGACATCTGAAATGAATTCACTGGTAATTAGAGTACAATGTGTTTCTTCCGCAAAAGTGCGCGGAGAATAAAATGTGGTCACTTAGGCCCTAATACATATATTATACATATAAACCCTCCCATACTTGGCTCCATTTATTGTAGAATTTAAAGCGTCTCGCCCAGTCAACATCCTCTGAGGACTTGAGATTACGCTAAACCTAAAATCCTTATTCCCAATACAAATCCCCCTGTGTAATCTTTAATTCCAAGGATTACTGTCATCCACGACAATAAGCCCACCGACACTTTTCACATAATCCTACCAGTGACTGGTAGCGCCTTAACGAACGTCTCGCTGCTAAAAATAAATAATATCCGAAACTAATATGTCAGTCTATATTTACGCGTGATATGCAGCATACGATTTGCCCACGAATATCGAGATTGCTAGAAAACTCACCATAGATCTTCCTATGTATTAGGCGTGTACATCATGCGAGTAGATATACTAAAAAAGCAAAACGTCTTGTAAAAAATTCTGGACAGTTCGAAAAAGTACGCGCCGAAGAAGGAAGTTCCTGTGGGCCGTACTTGTTAACTCGGTATCATCGTGACGTCGGCCCGCGTTATCAGTGGCACCTGTGAGAAGCAAGTTTACGTTCTACCCTATAAGTACTTAATCCCTCAAAAAGACACACCAATATACAACTGTAGCAATGAAACATAACGTGTTCCAGTATAATTCCAGTTTACTATAACCGGCGTAGTCATAATGCAGTGCATGCCCAGCAGAATTTATATCACGATCTAGATATTTATACTCTGTAAATTATATTCATCTATCGAACGATAAGAGTCTTACAGAGACTACTAACACAACATCAATAAGTATTCATAGAATACCCACCAAATATTCTACGACATCCGCAACAGTAGCCGAGGACGATGGCTGGATCGGCCTCGCAGACGTGAGGTGGGCAGCCATTGCAAAGATATCCAAACCATGGAAACTGTACTAGGAATCATACGAGGAGAATTTTAAATGAAAATTTGTTCAGTCTCGAAAGAAAAGTCTACATCACTTACAGAATTTAGCGTCGCGGCTGGGCGGCACTACGTCAGTTGAAGTCGAGTCGGCGCAATTCAAATTCGAAAATGCAAAGACAACGATCGTCAGCAAGACGAAACAATGAAGAGTCTGAGACATTTCGAATAACTGTTGAAAATATTAGTGAGTGGTCTGTGATTTATATTAGTCTCTAAGGCCTTTATCAAGGTGTCACTGATAAAACTCACATTACGCGAGCATCGTATAGTGCAAATTGTTTTTAAATGACACCCTGGAGATTAGAAAAAAATGGGATTGAGGCCATCCGTGTTACCTTAATATCTCAGGAATTCTCACTCTCCTTCGTGTAAGCATCACTATTCTTTCATTCCTTTGTTAGACAGTCCATCATGAGATAATTGAAAATCAATATATTCCCCACATCTGAATAATAAGAACAATGTCAAATACGATTTTACATGCATGAATTAATTATATTTAATTAGACATACAGACACGTAGGACATTCGTACGAGAGTACAAAATAAAAAAGAAGTGGAAAAGACGAAATTAAAAGGAAGGAAGAGGTTTTTAGCAACCTCTATGAGGAAGCTTTGGCCTCGCTTCGTGCTGAAACAATCAGGTACCAGCATAAGTGTTTTTATTGAGGGAATAAGAAAAGAACCCTCAAGCCGAACCAGAGATACAAAAATAAAATAATAAAAAATATGCTTCCTGCAGAAATTTTAGCAAGTGTTATTTTAACATGGCTTATGAAAGACGACCAATACAAAAGGGACGATACACCGAGATACAATGGGTACACATATTATTATGCAGTAACTTCCAAAACCTATGTTCTAGGTAAAACTAAGAATAAACAACCGGAGACGAAGGTATGATATATCCAATGAATATTATGTCGCGCCAATCTCATGAGTCGGTATCATCATGGAAGAGATCTACTCTGCCGGGAGGTTAGGGAGAAGTGACGACGGTGCTCAACGCAGATCGTCACACACATTTTTCATGATTCATCGCAGGATACTTCTATAATACATTATCGAAAAACATCTGAGACTGTCATTGCCTGTGATTTTGAATGTGCCACGTGGTGCCGTGGTTGGTATCGGCCTGGCACATCTTCATTGGAGGAGGCAGTCTTAAGAAAAGGAAGGAAGGCTGGTGTTAGCTTTTCTAATATTACTCTAGAGTAAGTAACCCCGTTCGTGGAATGTCTACCTTTCTTCTTCAAAAAGTCCCGTTTCAAGTATTCTATTATTCTTGACAATAGCTATCTAGCTTGCTCTAGACAAAAGGTGATATACACTTTAACCACATGATGATGTACCAATTCTAGTAAGAGTACTACACGCGGTATGGAATTTGGTTTACACTTCCCCGCCTCATGAACAGTACAGTCAGCGCCAAACATCAACATTATAGATATATGGGAATTCTTTAGTGTCAATAAAGTGTCATATGAGCCCAAACGGTTATTGATACACCTTTATAGGTATACGAAAAAATTCACGCTCCTTCTTTTCAAATTAATTTTTTACGTCTAAAAGCAATTAAAGGCACGATATTATATCATTGCAATAGTCCACCTCCTGTGATCGAATATATTACACGGATTAATCCTCATTAATTGTAAAAATGACATCCTCTAAAAGATTGAAACTCGAGTGCAATGAAATACCTTTGGATCTAAGTGTAAAAAAAAATTGTAACGTTATTATATGTGAAAGTGATGAAAATCCAACTATTGACAGTATTAATCTTGTATTTGAAGAACACAAAGAGTATGCTACTGATGATAATTTGGATGACAGTGGAATCTTTGTTATACCTGCTATTCCTCCGTTACCTATAAACCTTGCTGAAAAACTTTTGGTACTTGAACAGGCTTTAAATGATAAGCTAAAGAATATAGAGTTTCATCATCCCATAGCATATGTGTATCATCCATTAGAATACGCATTTGAAGTGCATTCCATGTACGTGCACAAGTACTGTCGTTCGGCTAAGAAAATACTTTTTCTGGGAATGAATCCAGGACCATGGGGTATGTCCCAAACTGGAATACCATTTGGTGAAGTAAATATGGTTCGTGATTGGCTCAAATTATCTGGTGATATTGGAAAACCATTCAAGGAGCAACCTGACAGGAAAGTAACAGGGTTTGCATGTTCACGTAGTGAAATCAGTGGATTTAGATTCTGGAGTCTCTTTCGTGACCTATGTGGAAATCCTGAAAATTTTTTTCGATATGCTTTTCTACATAATTACTGCCCGATCGCACTGATGGATGCTGGAGGACGCAATATTACTCCTGCGGAGCTAAAGGCAATAAGTGTCCTACAGACTTTTCAGGACTGCTGACATGACTTATCTTTTGCAGGGACCTGAAAAAATATCCCTTCATGACTACTGCGATGATGCTCTTATAGCTGCTATAAAGCTTTTAAAGGTTCAGACAATTGTGGGCATTGGACGATTTGCAGAGAAAAGGGCACAGACTGTAGTAAAATCTGCTGGACTTTCTACGCAGGTATCGCTGAAGCATAACTACAATGAAGAATTAAGTTATGATACTATTTTTTTTTTCTATGCTGAACATATTAATTCTATCTTTATTTACAGATAATGTGTATACCACATCCTAGTCCAAGGTCTGTAGGAAACATCAACTGGAATAAGAAGGCTGCCAAAAGATTGAAAGAACTAAACCTTCTTCAGTTCTTTACACAATAATCCTTTTTGATCAGTCATCAGTAAAGTTCACTATAAAGGGCCTACAAAAATCAGCTATAACAGTTATTAGGAGTTTTATTATTTCACTTATTTTGACTCCAATCACGGTCTTTCATCTTTTCAAAAGTTAATGTTAAATCATATTTTGTATTTAATTTTTTATCATACTCATAGAAAATGGCTAGCGCCATTGAATGGATGAATGTAGCTCTAGAGAAAGCCAAGGACGCTTTGAAGGCCGGTGAAGTCCCTGTTGGTTGTCTTTTCATTTACAAAAACAAAGTTATTTCCACTGGTCGTAATACTGTAAACGAGACCAGAAACGCCACTCGTCATGCCGAATTAAACTGTATCGACGATGTTTTCAGATTTTGTCAATTGCGTAAGCTCAACTACATGGAAGTCTTTAAAGATGTTGACGTTATCGTCACTGTGGAACCTTGTATAATGTGCGCGGCAGCACTTCATCAGCTTAGGGTGCGAAGCATAATATATGGCTGTGCTAATGATCGATTTGGCGGATGTACGAGTGTGTTTGAGGTACCAAAACTGTATGAGACTAGAATCTTTATCGAGGGTAATGTCAAAGGTAACGAAGCCATGCAATTACTTAAAGAGTTTTACAAAGGTACAAATCCAAACGCACCGGAATGCAAGGTTAAGAAGGGACGTAAGAGAAATGCAACCTAGGAAAATGATGAATATCGATTTCCTCTTTTTATTTGATACTTATGTAACGATAAATACGATATTAATTGACAATGTCACTTCAATTTCATTAAAGATTCTTCCTTTCGTCGTGACATTTGCACTAGGTTCATTACGTCTATTGTAACTTAATACGAGTGATAAATAAATACTTTTTGATTTATGATAGACACGTATCGTTATGTAACTCATGTAACTGAACGGGTGCGCTCGGAATTCATTGCGAGTACCGCGGATTCCATTGGATCCCCATTTATTCAGAAGTGTCGAACGAGAACACTGACTGATACAGCAGCCGTCGCAGCACTCGCAACTCATTTTGAAGCGCTCCCTTGAAGACCATCACAGATTAATATAAATAGGATCATTCATCCACACCACGTTGGATCCAACTCGCATTTACCCTGGTACCATCGCACGAGCAATTGATTTCTCAGTGTGTAATCTTTCAGAATCATTTTTCGTGACTGAAACAAAAGGACAGAAAGATCATAGGAAACATACGATCGTCTCCACGTTTGTAGAAAAAAAAAAAGAGAAAAGGATTTATATTAAAAAGTTTCTTACAATGGGTGGAGGAAAGATTCTTTGGAAGTCGATTCTATTGTGATGTTCGTAGTAGCTCTGGGATAAGATCAGGCGCGTTTCCTCGGTGAAACAGGGCTTACACAGTTGACACTCGACACGGAAACAGTCGTCGCAAGCTGCGCAGACCTCCGGTAGAACGACTAAGTTCTTATCAGCAACTTCCATTTCCGTTTCCATTCGATTCCTACGTCACACATTTAACGACACCCAACTCAATTATGCAACTACGCTTTGAGTTTACTTTCAGAATCAATCAAGGAGACGACTCATTTACCTCATCCTCAAAGAATCCTTCCTCACGCGTTGTCCGACACCGACAAGCGCGAACAGATTAAATAGCACTTGTTCGTACAGTAACTGATTCGGCGGATAATGAGCAGACGATAAATTTGGCGACATATTCGCTTCCATCACGTAAACATTGAGATTTTCGTCCAGAGTGAAATCGAATCTGACCATTTCGAAAAAGTTTCTCATGTTTGGAAATCGCTTGGCGACTTCTCTGATCTGCTTCTCTTTCATTAAAGAAATTTGTCTTATGGCCGCGTTGACGTTGTTCCAAAGCTTCGAGGGATCCTTACCTTTGGTCTTGACGTATGCATCAAATGAATCCTTCATTGAGAATCCTAAATCAACATAATACTTCCTCAGGGATGGCACATTCCAGATTGGCAAGTAATCGTCACCCACTACATACTTGTCCAAATTTTCAGGATCAAATGGATAATACTTGACTGGACAGAATCTGAAGAGCACATCACCCTTGTAGGCGTAAACTCGTAAAGGATCTATAGATGTGATCACAGTGTAGACTCCAATGTCGAATTTGTATCCATCCACTAGAAACGGCCGCTCTATGAATTCCTGAACGAATGAACCTTCTGCAGTGAGATTGAGCTGCTCTATCTTCCGAATTTCGATTCCTCGATGCGCGTTCGACTTTTGCACAAAGGATCTTTCAGGATTTTCTATAGCGTACCGGAATAGAGCATCCTTATCTTCAGGAATTTTGAATGACAATGGAATGTATTCTCCATCTGATGTTGACAAGTCGACTTTATTCGTAATGTATCCGCAGCCAGGAAAGTGATTAACTTTCTGATGAGGCTTTAGATTGCTCAGTTGGGCATGCAACGTTCTAAAGGGATAATCATGGGCCCATAACAAGTCCCAGTCTGATTCATTGCTTCCTTGTTCAAATCCCAGCCGGTCAAGGACAATGAACACGTGCCTGAGATATTCCCTTCCAGGATTTTTCGCGTATACCCAAAACATGGGCTTTTTATCTTTAATTTGGACTTCCTTAATTTGCACTTGTACAAACTTATTCTGATAACAGATAAAGAGGAAGAACAGGCCATATAGAATCGCTGGTCCTGCCACCGCGTAAAGTAATACCTTAAAGAGGTCTTTGACCTTTATATTCAACATTTTTTTGGGAACCAGAGTCGTACGTTCAGTCTGAAAGTCAAGTTAAAAGATTTAATGCGGGTTGGGGTGCTTTGTGGAATGTTAAAATACTGTTAGAAAATACGACTCCAAATATTTGTGGCCTGACCCAGTAAGCAATACAAGTTTTGTTAGATTGACGTTATATACATGAGTAGGAAATTTCAAATAAGATGCACTTTACATGTACTTAGTATTGTGTTTTGCCGATGTACTTAATTTTAACGGTTTCAATTATAAAAGTTGTAGGAATTATAACCATCATCAGTTAATATTTAGCTAATTCTAATCACGAAACAGATTTATAACCGGCCTCAAAATCATACGAGAATTCTCTTATTCTCCAGAATGTAGTTAGTCTTTTCTTTCTTCTTTTCGTCTCTCTTTCGTTCATTACTCTTTCTTTCTACGCTTTATGCTCAGTGGGTGTGACGCAGTTACATACCTTCTTTTTGCTCTCCTTAGCTTTGCTTCCCTCTCGTATCATTTCTCTTTAATAATAAAATTACTGGCTACAAACTTCTTGTATTCTACTGTTATCGTTGGGAAGATGCCTCAAGAACCTTGCCGATAGTCGGTTTGCCACCGTAATGGAACTTTAAATATGTAATACAAGATCACCGTTTGAAAGTACCGTTGTCGAATCCCCACCACAAGTTTACCTTCCACGTGGGTTACATTCCATATGAGAACCGGTTTCTTCGACAATTTCTGCATCCCTGGCAAGTACACCACAGTAAATCAACAATGAAACTTTCATCCTATGAGTATTTTTTTTTCTAGTAAATCTCTATTGCGTTTCATCGTTTACCCCCTCACAGTTTTTCTTTTAATTCGAGATAAGTATGCAGCAAGGCCTGCGCAGAATTCAGACAGTGCGGGTTCGATCCCGATGAGAACCTTTTTTAAAAATATTTTATATAAACTTAAAATAAAATTTTGGCAACCGAGTGGCGGCAACTTTTTCCCCACCACCGAGTAATCATCCGTGTCACACTGACTGCAATATCGGCTGGAACGATGAACGTTACCCGCGCGGCTACACGTGTTCTGTAACATTGACAGAGGCGATTATCACGAAATCCTACTCCCGGACTCGCCGCTACGATTTAGCGCCATGCTTTTGGTATCGCCTAAAACCGTAGCGTTGCGCATCTCCCTACTCGTTTCTGGTAGTACTCGCCAGCGCCATCACTCTGCACTAGCCTCTACGCCTGCTGCCTTTTTCCGGTAAAGACGTCTTTTGCAACGAAATGGGATTCCAAAACATTTGGTATTCACATCCAAGAAAATACGGCCAAGGATCCCGGTCCTGGTGAGTACTCGATCACTTCCTCACATAACGGAAGAAAACTACAATTGGAGATACATTAAATGGCGAAGTGAAACGCAAGACTTCAGAACGTTGTGACCGCGTGCTCAGCACGCGTCCCATGCCGTGCTATGCAACTCTCTTGTATTCACAAGTCATAACTCTTTATAAATAGCCGATTAGAGTATTTCTAAAAAAAAGGGTGAACAAATTTTGAAAGGTAATAATACCGTTGTAGCTCTTTCTATTAAATTCGTATACAAGTTATGGATTCCGCTTAAGCTAATCAATAGTAAGGTTATGTCTGCGTCATTACACGATCAAGATAACTTCATAGCGTTACTTCATACTTTGCATTTCCTTTAAATGATTACCATTTGCGAGCCAGATCATCCTTAAGAAATTATAACATTCAACTCTATCGCTTTCAGCCGTGCTTGCGCGAATAAGCATGGACTCATCCGAAAGTATGGATTAAACATTTGCCGCCAGTGCTTCAGGGAATACGCAGCCGACATCGGTTTCAAGAAGGTAAAGAACATTTAAATTTTTCTGATTTTAAATTAAATTAAATTAAATGCACTCGTAGTCATATTTTAAACTAAACTTAAAACTATAAACTTACTTTCTTTGTCTTGCAGCTGGATTGATGGCCGGATGCTGATTTGTCTAATAAACAGGAATGTATTCGTATCACACGACGTGTTTCTTGTGTCTTTTAATCGTATATTTAAGTTAAAAGAACGATACAATAACAAGTGATGAATGTATAATCTGTATTACGACAAAAAATCAGTATACAAGCTTAAAAAATACTGACGTAATTTAATTGATCTGTCCAATGTTCACGATTACCAAATGATGTCAAGCTTAATTTTCGGGCGATTTATATTTCTGTTATTTATCCTCTTGCAAATCTCTGAAAAGACAAAGTGTTCGTTTAACGTATACCGGCAGCGCGTTGTATCCGTCCTTAATTTCAAGTATCTTACCTGCGTCGCCTGTGCGACTAGGGCAGCCAGTGATTTCTTTGGAGCTCTGCAGTACTTCCCGTTACCTTCTTGACAGCATAAATTAGGAAAACAGTCGGTAGTACGATTGCAAGCTTGAGGAAACAAATCGAGAGTAGCTGGCGGTGGCGCCTGACATTGCATGTACGCAAGCAGAGACATCAGAGCTAAAATGTTGAGAAAGTGTTGCTTACGCAAAAGTAGAATAAATGGAATCATATGTATATGATTGTATAAAGGGATATTCAAGAGTATTACACTATCTAAAGTGTGTTGTGCCGTAGAAATGAAATGAACGGGCAACTCCAGTTAGTGCAATACTCAAAAATAACACGCTGTACATAATATTACTACGAGCTCTATCTGTATAGAATAATATTAACACTTTCAGTCTTATTCGATTTGCATGAAAATTGATTGCTGAAGGTTCTTTGGGTCACTGATTTCGAATCTGTGGTTAGAATATACATACGTAGGTTTCGATATAGAACACCATATATCATGTATCTTATACAAGTAAGAACGTAAAGAATAAATTAAAAAATTGCTTTTCAATGCGGGGTGCATAATCGAATCACGGAGCCTCCGAGTGCTGTTGGGTCGAGCTAATCGTAGCCGTGTTGATGAATCCAATTTTTTTTCATTTTGATTTATCATTGAATTTTCCATCTTTCGTTCAAAAATCTTTACTTCAAACTCGAAACTGCAAATCCCTGGATAATACAATTTATACGAATTCAGCAATTTTTCGAGACCAGTGTGCCATTTTTAATTTGCCATTTTGATTTTCTAAAGTTTAGCTTCAAATTGAAAGTGAACGGTTCGAAAAGATTTCGAAAGTGAATTATTATACCCCTTGAATGAGGATCACGTGAATGTTCATGTGAAACTCCAGTTGGAGATGTCGTAAGGGTTCTGCCACTTTGAATTCATAAATTTTAACTTCAGATTCGAATTCAGAGGTTTTTTAAATTTCTACACACAAAATTTCATTGAAATTGATCAACAAACAATAGATTTTGTTTGACTTCAGCACGATGTTTCTTATATCGAACGCCATTCTTCAAAGCGTTAAATATAAAAAAAAAAAAAAAGAATCGGCGCAAAGAAAGTCCTGATATATAATATAACTAAGAATAGAAGATTACTGGCATGAGTTTGCTGAAAAGGAAGTTGTGACCAAACTGGTGCAGCGGTCCTGCAGTAAAGCTGTAGATCCTTCTGATCAGGACAGCAAATCCTTCTGCTGTTTCCACAATCTCTGTCCGTCTTGCATCGCTGTATGGGAAGCGTTTCCGGCACCGGCTCCTTGGGACACATGCGATCTATCCCTAGTACGGCTAAAAGGCGAATGATTCTTTACTACGGGATATAAAAGCAGCTTATTGTTAGATTCTAATATGCTCCTCAGACTATTGCCTGTATAAGAGAACTACTAGTATCCATGCTTGCACGATAAATTACTCTTACGAAACCATCGACGCATTTCGTATGGTCGAACCAGTTCAAATTACCTTGAAGTGCGTTTGAAAGGCGATAGGTGAACCGTCGCTCGACTTTATATAACTCCGATAACTGAAGTATTAAACTAACTCGGCTCTGCTGCGGAACCTGGATTGAAGTTTCATTTGAGCCATGTTACAGCGGTACATTAGAAGCTCACTATGATATAAGTATATCTATCGCAAATCGTTGACAAAGTTTGACGTCTAACAGAAAATTGTTTTGAGGAGATAATCCTCATGTTGGTTGTGCCGCCATTCGTGATTCAAGGTTTCTGAAGGAACGATTTTCTCGGAGGATCACACGCCTCGTGTACTTAACTATGGAATTAGGAATTGTGATCGATCGACCGAATGGCAGTTTTGCTATTATTTGAAAGCTTCGGAAACCGATTCGTACTGCATGTCGGCACAATTTCCGAGAGTCGCGGTTCAGGATTTTTTTTTATCTCCCTGTTTTTTCGTTAATTATCGAGAACCATCTTCTTGCTCTTACCATTAGCGTGATAAAATTGTATTTTCTTCTCGCTGCGCTAATGTAACTGCTGCAGAAATCAAGACCTAAAAAGAAATGATCTAATCCTGCTTTTGAGAAAATATCAGCTGGGGATTTTCGAACGTCATGTCTCATCTTAGGGTCTCAAAGTTTGTACGACGATTGGCTCCCTTCCAGTGTGCGATCCTGAGCAACGCGTAGCGACATTATTACGAGTTGTGTTCGCCGCGAAAAAAATGCGTATGAAGATGCTGTGAATTGTTCTGGTCGAGAATAAAGCTCATTTAAAGACGCAAAAGATGATAATAGCGTGCATGGAATTGACCTAGAATCAGGACAGCAAATACCAAAAGCCAGTACTACGCGCATATAGGCGCAAGCACGCGTACGGTGAAAAAGTATTAAACGGTGTTTTATAGTCGACGGGATGTCACATTCAAAAAATGGCTCTGTAAGAAGAGACAAGAAAAAGTGTGTGCCGCTCCACTGATATTTCAGCAGTTTATATAATAAGAGACTCGGTGAAACCGCGTCTCTTACTTTGTCTTTCACTGACACCGAATTAGGAACCCACATTATAATTCCTTATTACGTTATTCTCCGCCTAATAAAATAAAAGTCGTAGCCATTTCACAGACACTAAAGCGTGCCTAGGCATAATCAGTAATGATTATCCCGTGGCATGGAATTGACGATATTTAATTGTACCATTGATCCAGTAGTTTAGTGTGTTTTTTTGTCAGTTCCCAAAGAATACAATCCTTAGTAAATCACAGGTGTGTTTTCATAATACACCAATTTTTTTTAATCTTTTCCAAACGAGAAAATATGGCAAAATAGAAGAGTAAATATATTTATATGTAATTACCCGATACTCGTGCGATCTTCCTATGCTAGGCGCAAATAATTTATGAAACGGGGACATATACTCGATCCGGAGGGAATGAAAGAAAGGTGTTTCGACGGTATAGCTAATAGGCTGATACGAGCGTGCAGTGGATGGCGGGTAACACACAAGTCAGTCCTATGACGACGCACCCTAACTCATCGAGGAGCCAAAAAACTAAATGCACTCACGCATTCAACACGAATATTCCTTATTGTAGCGTTTTATGTATACACGTAGGTGCCTGTGGCTCACAATCAGTCAACACAGTGTCATCTAGTTAACGTTACACGAACTATAGGAATCGCTGCTACCCGGGAAGGTTCCCATTGGGCTCGAACTCAACGGACGGCGCATCTATTTCCACCGTGAACGAACATCTCGCTGAAATACGACTTGTCTTGTTGTCCTGCTTGAGTATCGGAATATCGGAGACAAGAAGCAAGTCTCGTTGCTTTAAGGTTAGGTGCGCGTAATACATGCTACGAGACCTCCGTATCACTGAGTGCACGCGTTATTCCTGGAACTTGCGGGAGTTCTCGTCGAAAGTGGGCAACCACGTGGTGCGAGACATCCTTAGAAATTTATCTAGCGCAGGAGAGAAATACTTATTGCCAAAAGAATTATCTCTTTTCTTTCCCTCAACATTTTTCCTCTTATGTATTCTCTCTCGCCGTACCTACGATTCGTGGTAGCAAAAGGGGAAATGATTCGGTGCCGGGCTCTTATGAGGTTAGCTTACACTCTCACTTGCTACTGATCTTGGAACTTTGCCACGCACTGCGTTGTTCGGCAGGCATGCCGGAGCCACAGAAAGGGACAGAAGGTACGAAGAGACAATACTACGAGAGAAATAATAAAGGACAGGGAAATATCCTGCTTGCAATCATAGCCCAACGAATGGCTTTCAGTTTTTTTTTCGTCCGGGATTCCTTCTCGGATTGTATCTACATGTATATATGACATAGAGGACATAGAGGACGATGTAGCGAAGTGGATCTTCCAATTAGAGTACCGTGAAATTTTCGTGTGCTTGCACCCGGAGAATATTCTCCTACCCGTGCGGGATGGGTCAAGGCAATTTTAGAATTTCCCTTTACGTGATGATTGCTACGCGACTATGCAACGTAGATACTTGCAAACTCAGAGAGCCTCATGAAACCAGTGGCTCGTGGTAATATAACAAAGCGAGAAGCAAAGACATCGTCGCTGTAGTTCGGCACGTACTCTTTCCCATGACTCCTCGCCCGACCTTCAAATGGCTGGTTCAACAGCGAGTGTGAAACGGCTGTTGGTCAACAGGGCCGGCCGATGCACGCTGCACGCTTAGTTCTAACAGTTGATCCCCGTGCATTAAAAATACTCACGTCAACGAATCCATTCTTGAGACCTGCCCCACCTGCCCCACCTGCCCCTTCTCTTTGACACTGGGATCCGCAAGGCAACGCAGGACATACCCCGATTCCCTCGTGGCTTTCCCGTTCGACGCATCTCATGCCCCCATCCCCCCTGCCCCTCCATTCACTGAAGTAATACTAACCCTCGTGTGGTGGCTCCTTTGGTGGGGCTGGTATGCCCTTCCGACATAGGGATCCGCAACAACGTTCGTCGGGGCCCAAAATTGCACAGTCTCCGTGTCGATTACAGGGGATGGCGAAGAGCTGTGCGAGTCTCCCAAGTTGCTGACCAACCGGGCAAACGAACTCTCGCCTCCTTATCGAATCTGAGTCCTTGATCGATATCGCAGGAGACACGTTTCCAGGACTTACTGAAACATGTGACGACATTGATTCTCGAGATTATTATTGAAGCATGATCTGTCTTACTCTCGGCAAAATGCGCTGCGGACCAAAGTCTAATTTTTAGAAATGAAGAAATCTTATTATACGAATTAAATGTACTGGCTATCACTAAATTAGTTATCCTGGAAAATATATAAGCGTGCGTACGAATCCTCGCGCCGCTAACAATAACTCAGACGGACATAGACATCGGTGCAGGTGGCGCACAGGATTGACGTAATAACTTTCCATGTCGCAGTAATAGCGCAACGGACGAGCGCGCGCCATCGGCGACTACGAAATCGCCATGCTCCACCAAGGTTCTTGACTCGTTCGTTTATTGTAAACTAGAACGAGCTCGTTGTTTACGACGATTGGGCACGTAGACCAGCTAGTGACTCGCGAGCCCTTCCATGTCCAAATACGCATGAGTGCGATAACAGACAAACACCGACGGGCAGCCTCTGTTGCCCTGAGCATCTAATAGTTTCACCATCTCGAGATTCTCGAAGTTTCCAAATTTACGGACTAAATTCTCAAATCAGTTCAAGGCCCGATCAACATAACAAGCGATTGCGGGTCTTAGTTCGTCCTCCGAGTGTCTACAACATACACATTCGTATGTCTACGTATGCCAAAAGCAGCGCAACACGTTCGATAGGAGCAATACGGTGCGTGAGTTAAATCTCCCGGTGGGCCCAGTAGCCGACACGAATACTCAGTGTGTCTCCCACGTAGCAGGAGGCTACGCATCGTATTTATAGTGAATCCTGACTAGCCATACATATATAAACTCCTTCTCATTAGACCTCATCGGAATCAATGGTTTCCAGGATTGAAAAGGATTTTTCTTAATCTTCTAGTTCACGATCACTTTCGATTTTCCATGCCTACATTACTTGATGTGGTAAACTATTTATTCTATAAGGTTTTTCAACAACCTACACTTTGAAGACATTTCCGCAAATTGACCTTAGAGGACCGACACACATAGGACATACATATTATATAGAATAATATACATATAAGTATAGAACGTGGCCGCGTTCACACCTGTATTTGTATTTACATCTTGCGCCCACGAGCACGTGCTCGCCATTATGGCTATCCACAACAATAGAAACTCTTGACTTTTCCGTCTGCTATTGGATGACGATACATCGGTGAATTTTCGAATCGTGATTACGCAGGGAGAATGAGCCATCGCGTCGCGCGTCCCAATAGCATTCGTGATGTGATCAAGGTATGAACGGACAACTACGGCCAGTCAAGAAACCGAAACGTCTTCCGTGCAAGCGAACTGGAAACTGTTACTTTTAGCGAAGACTCGAGGAGGCGTGAAAGTTCCTGAACGTGAACTTCCACGGGGATTCAGAGATCCGCTCATTCGCTTGAGATCGTTTCTCCACTGCTTTCGCCCGCGAAAGAGAAAGGAATCAAGTTGTTATGCGCGGCCATTAAATAATAGATTACGTGAATATGGAATCGACGATGTGCAGCAGCAGCAGCAGCCGCATATCGCTCTGGAATCCCTTTCTTGAGGCAAGGAGACTCTAATGCGCCTCGCACCTAGCGATGTCTCCGTGACCTTCGACCGTCGAGGCACGGAGAATCGAGAGTCTTCAGAGTCTACATTGGGCAACCAAGTCCATTACCGTAATTTTCAGGATGGCATGACATGTTTTGCACGCTGTGCTGGGATCGCGTGATAAGGTCACCATTGAAAGATATGGATATCCTCCTAAGAGTTTAGTGACTATTTATAATATTATATATATAAATATAGTGGGACGCGTAATTTAATACAATGCATGTGTTGGACTTATGAAAAACGAATGCGATAGGAACGTGAGACAAGTTGTTGATTTGTTCAACCGGCAAAGAATGCCAGGGAAGTGTCTTGGTTAAGAGCGCGCGAGTGGGAGGGAAACGGAGAAAAATATAGATTATGGTATTTCCAGAACGAATTACATGTGCAAGAAATACTTGTAATTCGGCGACTTGTTATACATATATGTGTGTAGTCCGATGGCGTGCACACACAGGCCGTAACATGGCGTCACAATGTGTACGACTTGGCAAGGAACCTGGTTGGTCGGCCGGTACTCCACGACCTATACAGTACAGCCGCAATCTGTCACTATATGCTGTAGCCACTATAGGCACTTAGTATAGTAATGGTGCATGCCTGCGAGCCTAACGAGTCCCTTCCATCTGTCCGTTCAAGTTCAATCGGCGGACTCACCGTCGTCTATATTCCTCATCTATTCTTAAATTCGCAGTTTTTCTCGGCAGAAACAACAAGATTCAGATGATTAATTTTTGACGGATCCATTACCGATTTTTTCAGCGGCCTACGGCAATACACTTCATGTTGCTAGTGCGATACGTGGCAAGTAATGGCAGCCGTTGCATGTGTCTTCCCGTCGAAGCACGCAGGACATTAGTATCTAGCAATGAGCGCTTTAGTGTGTGTGTGTGTGTGTGTGTGTGTGTAGTGTGCGTCAAAGTATAAATGTGCTGCGCAATGCGCGTGTGTGTGTGTGTGTGTGAGAGAGAGAGAGAGAGAAAGCCTTATGCTTGCACTGGTAAACTAACGTGCTTGGACATCCCATTGAAGTAATTCACAAGCGCAACACCATGAATCGACGTTTGCTTCAAAATGTTTTTTATAACTCGATATTACTTAACACCGAAAATATTCAGAATATGTCAAATAAAATGTACGGCAATGACATGGTGGCATCCACGAATAAAAGTGACTACCCAACATACATCGAAATGCAATATTCCCTCTGCATTCATTATTATTTTATGTAATTTTCAATATCTCTATTCGTTTGCATAATAAACTGGCCTGCACACAATCGCATTAGTTACCCGTTTGTTAACATTCTCTATCTGTATCAATCGCAGTCTCAAAATTCCGAATATTGTTTAGAATATTCACAGTGGTAGCAAAGCATGGTGGTAAGGTTAATCGAGCGAAGGATTAGGTGCATAATCGAGAGCAATGGTGACAGGCAAAATGCTAGGGTACAAGTGTGTCGAGTCTGTGGAATCGGGTTGAGTCGGGATACGTTCGGGTAGGCAGGCAAGCAGCACGGAGAGGTCGGAGCGTTGGAAGTGCAGGACCATCGGCGCAGTTCTCGCAGTAAGCAACAGTAAGCAGTTGGCCACGGAAGGAAGAGGGCGCTAGCGTTCGAAGGGAGAAATCAAAAAGTACTTTACCCCCACGAGAGGGCTCTGTTTCCCCCACCGCCGGGTAGCACGCTGTGCTTCGCTATCGCACGGAATCACGGGCAAATCAAACATGGCGATTCAGTCGCTGTATACGGTGAAGGCATACGGCTTGTGGCAGCAGTTTGAACGGTTCTAGTGTATGAGCTCGAGACTTTAACGGTTATGGAAGTGTATGTGCAACCTCAATTAGACAGATTTTATTGAATATAACGAATATGGATGAGTGCAAGGCCAATGTGACAGTGGTAAAACCATCGAACGGCGGAGACAGCATACGTGACGTGAAGGGCGTTGAGACGGACCCGATGCCTGCGGCAGAGACCGCGACAGAGGCGCCAATTCTGGATCTCCCACTGGCAACAGCGACATCTATCTCACGAGCTACCGCCAAGATTACGGATTCCTGTAGCCGGATTGACATCGAAAACAAGGATGTAAGTATCTCTCCTCATATTTAGAGAGATCGACTTCCAGACTTCCAGCTTGCAACGTCATGAATTTCCAATATCACTTCTTGCATGCGTGCTACTGGCTTTTCTACTGCAGATAACCTGAACAGTTCGAGACCTAGTCCGGAGACATGCTTGCTTTATTTGTGCAATAGATGAAGACTAACCTACCGACTTACATTAGGACCGCCTCGGTCGATATATCTTCAAACACACAAGAATTTCTAGTTTCCTGCTAAACCGAGGAAATATTGGTAAAGAGGGTCAGCTCCTATGCATTTTCTGTCTAAAGCGAAATGTATGGCATTGTAACCGTCTTTATTAGAACTTCCATGCTGATTTCAGCATATCTCCTGTGTCGACTGTTGTAATCACTAGTCGTTAGACATAAAGTCCCATAAAGCTGATCCACTTTATTAGTATCTCTTCTGTACTTGTTATTGTTCTCTCAATAGAAACCGAGGATTGCTGTTCATCCAATAATCCGTTCGAAAATGATGGATCATTGGCTACGTTTCCACTCGAACGGAATGAAAGTTGACATCCATTGAATACCTGTAGTTTATTAATATATAAAATATACAAGATACATATTTCACCTTCCAACTTGACTCTGGTGGAAACATTTCCATAGACAGCAGTTCGAGTCTTGTTTTCAAGATTGTTATAGCCCCTTAATATATGTTTCTTACTTTACGTTATTATTTACGATTAAATCGAAAAATTGCATGAAAGCCGCACATATAAATCATGTTGGAAAAGATCTTAAGAAACTCGTACACCAATTATCAGCATATAGTTTGATCATACGAGTGTACCACTTATCCTTGTAAAAAATTATTTAACATATTTAAATCTCATATTCTCTCTGTTTTTAGTGTCCGAAACGTTTCATCAGGACAGCCGGAAAAATTGAAAGTGGAAGCGGTAGTGGTGATCAAGAGGGCGGTCAATTAGATGACAGCGGCGACATTGCGGCGAAGAAACGGAAGACCCGCAGAGGTAAACCTAAACATAGGAAACTTAAGCCATACTCGAAGCAGCAGTTGTCCTATCAGCAGAGGCTGCGCTGCCGAGCCTCCGGTAGGCTGACAAAAACTGGCAGGCAACCCCCTGCACCGTACAATACTACGCAGTTCCTTATGGAAGATCACAGCGACCTTCCGGACTTGGAACAAAAGTTGGCCGGTGCAACGGCGTCGGAAATGCCGGCCTCCTTCCAAAAACCACCCCCGCCACCACGCACGCGAGACTCAAGCTTTAGCGTAGACTCTGATGAAGACTACTTCTACTCGTCGCCGGAAGACGAAGAGGAATTTCTAACTAAGGAATTCTCAAGTGCTTACGAAGATCTTCATGCCGAGAGACTCGGCACTTTGACGAAATCGGAATTAATACAAGAATATGTGCAGCTTGAGGCAAAAGTCGATTTGCTTACCAAACGGTTACGTGGTAAGAATTTTCATCAGATGGAGGAGCGGGATTCTGAAAACAAAAACGGCAGTGCGACTGATTCGGAAATAGCGAAAAAGTTGAAGATATGTCAACAGCGAATGGATGACTTGATTCAGCAGAACGATCAACTCCGACGAGAGAATGAAGCTCTGAGGGCTCAAAGACGGACGAGCATCATGTCCAGTGTAGACAGTGAGAGCGACAGCGATAGCATCAGCAACGGGAATCGGAGTGCGTGCAGCTGTTCCTTGAGGACTCCTGAATTATCCCCAGTTTCAATAGTCTACCAAGCAAGGCGAGAGAAACCTCAAAGGAAGACCAGTCCTGAATCAAGTGTTGACAGTGAGAGCGACAGCGCTAGTAGCAGTACCAATGACAGTTCTTGCAGCTGTCCCAACGGAAGTCCAGAAACACCAACGGCATCTAGTGAACTTACAAATGGACATGCTACTGCCCACGAGATCATTGGCCTCCCTACATAAATGCGAATTTTGATATTCTTTCCCCAGAAATATAGATCTTGCGCTCTCGGACTATTTTGCGTGCGTCAGGAACAATTGCGCAATAGTACACCGGCGGTGTCGTTTAAAAGTTTGATTAAGAAAAGAACGCGCGTACTAGCACAGTTTTGTTTATCCTTTATAAAAGCAGTTTCACTGCATAAGGATATGAACGTGAGGAAAAATAGCAGCAACAATGACAAGATCTTCGTCGTAAAGAAGAATGGCCGTCCCAGGAGATAAAAAAATTATGGCATAGCCACGAAAGTCTTTTTTTTCTTTTTTTTTTAAGAACCACGTTCCATCGACCATACTTCCAGTCTTTGGTCTATCAAGCGAGAGTATATACCTGAGATTTAAATACTTTACAGACTCCCTTAACACTTTCCTTTGACTCTTAACTATTTGTAATCTCTAGTTTTAACCCCTTCTTCCTTTTTTTTCCAAGACTGTCTTGTATATAAGAATATTATAAATGTGCATAATATTATTGTAAGTATGTACACGGTTAGTTCTTCGCTAGGTCTGCAAATTTCATATTCATATAGATTAGTGGCAGCACTATTCACTTGTCGATCCTTGGGAGCTGATTCACGCAGCGAAGAAAATTTAATTACACATCATTCGTATAAGGCTTTGGTATTGATCATTTTGCCAGAATATTCGAGAAGCAAAGGTACGAAAAAAAAAGGGAAACATGGAAAAGACATTTGTAACGACCACTTCATCGTGTCCTTGACGGTGACAACAGGTGCATCGCATAAAAGATATAAGCTGTGCCTGAAAGCCTCTCCTGTGTGATTATCTTTCCAACTGAGCAACGCATACTGTCGTTGCACTTATAATAGATGATTTTTATTGATCTCCGGCTTTTTTAACCCGTGCTTGCGACTGCACGAACCGAAGATCCTGCAGACCATCAACTAACGAATGCTTACAAGCTCGCGTGTGAGCATCAGTGACAAAAAGAAAATTTGATGAAATTTCATGTAAATGATTAACCTCGTTAATGATGAAAATGTGATTTACTCTGTATTAAGCTTAAAGATACGTTGTACAATTGTACATACAGACTTAGGTGGTAAGACTAGTTAGTTAATGGTCTGAACGATACAATTTAATTAGACGAGATGCCTCGCACTTAAGGTTTCTTTTCTAAAATTACTATTATAGATATTTCTTTTGTAATAGGTACATAAGGCCAAAGTGTTTATCCGCTTACTTTCTTTTGATTTGTTCTCTTTTAATTTCACCGCACTGTCACTCCCTTTTATATTATGGCAAACTGCTCGACATTAATGTTTAGCTGTACTTTCGTAGCAATAACGCAAAGTCTATGCAAGTTTGTTGCGAAACTTCTTTCTTCCTTGGTGTACTTAATAAATGGTCTATAAAATAAATTATCATTGATACGCTGACAGCTTTCATTCCTCTACTGCATTCTTTTATCTTGCTACGTGCGTTAAGAATGTTTATATTATCAGAATATTACTTTGATTTGATTTGATATAGTCTAGGACACTTTCGACGCACTTGCCATGAAAAAAAGTAATTCCGTAACAATTAATACGGACTAAAAAGTTTCCGAATTTATATGTAAATAAGGTTAAAATTGAATAAGCAGAACGGTAGTAGCACGCTATAGAATTAAACATCTTTTTCAAGACATTGAATTGAACATCCAATATAATATAAACGACGTTTATTTGATGACCAAGAGGAAGATAAATAAAGGAATAATTTATTAATACTGTGATATAACGAATAATTACTATTCTGAAGTGAGACCTATAGTCGACACACTTGATTTTGTAATAAAAAAGCTCGAGGAACAAACATGCATAGACTTTAACTGGTGCAAAAGGGTCTACTGAAAGAGGGCCGTAATAATTTTGCTAAAGACTTAAGAAAATCTGTTGTAGTCGCTGTAAGCGTCTTTCTCTCATCTTCTTTTCCGCTACTTTATTACGAAATATGTATTATAGATTTTTAAATTAAAATTAAAAGTGACAAGGTTTTAAAGATGGTGTACTACTTACGATCATTTCCAAGCGCATCGACATACTCTTCAATTGTTATAATCATTGCACGTGATCTCCCATTCGATACGGGTTGCATTATTGTGAAATTTTCTTTAGATTAATATAGGAGTCGTCCGACGCGTGACGGGACTTTATCACAAAAGAATATAAATACAAAATAATGCAAAATACTCTTTGGCATGTTTGATAACGTCAAATGTCATTTTTTCCTCGTTAAATTCATGGATTTCTCAAGTTTCTTATTTTGAGTAGAAAGAAGAGTTCTAGCCAGGAGCCCAGAACTCGTGTCTACACACGAGCGGATCACGTTGATGTGGCTAAATTGTATATAACAATTTTTAATAAATATTTTTAAAATGTCAGAGGCTAGAATTCTTCTTATATTTATGGAAGAGCACTATAGTACTATAATTTTGGCCTCGAAAGGAACCGAGAACTTGTGCTTGCACACGAGCAGATGTAATGGGAGTCACTGTACCCGTTTTGTCCATATTCCAAATAATTTGATGAAAATATTTCTTTGTGCAACTCTAAAATCTGAACTATTAATGTCTACTATATAGAACTCTAAATCTCGTCAAAATCTGTAAAATTCAATGATCTTTGAAAAAAAAATGATTTGCTGCGGGAAGTTAGCGGATCATTTTCTCAATCTTGAATTTTTTGGGTAAAATCGCGAGAACCATTGCTACAATGTAGCAGGAATTACTTATAGAATTCAGTTGCATGCGAAAAGAATTAAACTTCCATTTATTTGTGATTTGCTGGAAATTGATCTGCTAACTTCACATGCATCAAAGTTCTTCGGTGCTGTCCGTATCGTTTCGCCGTGTTCCGTTCCCCCTACTCTATTCTGTCTGATTCAGTATCATTCAGTATTCGTTTGAGTTTAACTGTAGCGTGTGCCAAACCGTGTCGACTTTGTGTGCCGATCGCAATAGGGAAATGTAATTGGTTTCTCTGCGGATGAGCATGGCTGTTATATAGTGATCCAAGAAGCATACTGAGAAAAAAGTAGCATTTCTGCTTTTGGACGTTTCTAATAATGGATATTCCACGGACACCTATGGATAACCTTTTCAACATGCTATCAGGAATTAGTCCGGACCATGAAAAGGCTTTCAAACAAGGATTCTACAATGCAGTAGCAATTTTTGTTTTGTGCTTAGGATTAAGTGCTGGTTATGGTCTTTACATAATTCTGAGTCCATTTGTAAAACCGCTTATCTGGGCTCTGCTATGCGGCTCAGTTCTTTTTCCGTTCAAGCTCTCTATTACAAGTGTTGTGCAGTCATGGTTCACGGCTGCAGAAGTGTCCAACAAGCCTCTCATAGTTAATTTGACAATGATTCCTATTCGAATTGTTGATGAAATCTCTGATGTTATTGGCTCTTTCTTGGTAAAACATCTTAAGTACATTGCAGTCATTCTAATTGTTGCTGGAACAGTGCTAATTGCATACAACTATACTCCTAACATCTTAACGTGTGTAGCGTGGAGGATCTTTAAAGTTGTTAATGCAGTCTTAAACTTCTTCATATCAACCTGCAATGTCTTCACGGTAGTAACTTTATGAATTACATAGAAATTGTAGACAATGATAGAATTAGTATGTCTTGTACTATGCAATATTGTCGTAAAAATATTATCTATAGTTATACTTTTGTAATCTGAGTAGTCACATGTAATGTCTTTGCAGCTCGTTGTTGTAGTTGCTGGATATCTCTCTCTACTGTATATCTACTGGACTCCAGAAAACTCTGCAAGATTTCGCTACAGCTCTTTCGTAGTGTGGTTCATTGTCAGCCTTTATATATCAAACATCCTAGGAGCATACCAACTTGTAGTTTTCCTCACGTTACAATTATTGTACCTGATAGGATTTGTCTATGAAGTCATCCTCATCTTGGAGCATCAAGAACTGGATGGACATCAGACATCATTTATGGAAGCTGCCCGGTATGCATTAACAAACAACATCGTAACGACTAGCGAAGTCGACGCATCAGTCGTGCAAGAGGATGATGCTTTCGTTGAAGAGAAATCAATTGGTTCACCTAAGAATCTTTTGCTAAGTGGAGAACATCCAACCGCATCAAAGGAGAAATCTGAAAATGATACTACACTGAAGCTAAATAAAAAATCAATTTCGTTAGATGCAGATGTAGGAAAGTCTTCTGTGGGATCTGATAGTGGTGAATCGCAATTATTAGATAATATGCGACCAACGGTAAAAGCACGTGAGCGTTATTTTATTAGAAAACTGAAGACTGAATTTCGAATGTCTTTGGACATAGAGGACGACAAAGTGGATACCGACAAGTACATGTACGGAGCAACGTATGCCTGTGTCGGAATGCTACTTTGGAAACACAGATGGATAATACACATGTTATCCATACCAATAATTTATTATATAGTCAAGCAGATTGGATGTTACTTTGGCTTTTGGAAAACAATTCGGACACAATGTCAATCACTCGTGAATGTTATTAAGCTCTGGTGTAAGGAAAGGCACCAGGCACTAATTCCTGTAAACGTTAGAGGATTATATAAAGTGTGCATGATTGTCGATCGGAAAATCACAATAGGCCTGAAAGGATCCGTAGACGCCGTAGCCACGATTGCAGTGATTCTCGGATTGTTAGTATTCGTCACCTGCGCTTCTATCTTCATCACGATTCAGGTAGCTATCATTACTTGACATGTATTTTCGCGTACTCTTAGATTGATACGATTACATGGGATGATGTAAGGCAAATTGGTTTTACTAATCTGTGCAGGTCTATGCCGAAGGTATACATCTTGTTCAAGTTACCGGCGATGTACTGAATGCTTCTCTAGTGAACAACCCAGACATAGATTGGGTACCAGAACAATGGGAGGATTCTGTCAACAGCGTATTGGATAACGCTTATACATATGGACGTTCCGCAATATCAGATGGTGTTAGTCAGTCTTGCATATGCGATTTCCATGCTTCTCTTCTCCAACAATACAAAAGACCTTGCTGTACATGATATAGATAAGAGGACTCGTCAAAGACTTAGAACCTACCAAGGCCGAGCAGATGGAGAAAAAGGTTTTGGAACTATGGGATAGACTTTATCAGGCTTGGATGATGTCCAACGATGCTCCGGACATGGTTGGGCCCACGGTGGATGCTGATGCAGCCTATTCCGTGTGGGAGAGCTTTAAGGAGAGCTTTGATAAGACTCCCGTCCGTAAGTCCATTAGGTGGTATTAGTTTCTTGGATCTATGGAGTTTCTAGTGATCTCAAGATTTCAGTTTCACCCTTCATTTTATAGAGTTGTTTAATATGACGAGTATCCAAAACTTTGCCAAGGAGAACGTTGGTATTTTAATGTCTTTGTTGGATTCAGTTTGGAGCATAGTCAAGGGAAACATTTCGGTGATTCTGAGTGTTATTACCGAATTGTTATACGTTGTACTTATGAGTGGCTCTGCTGTCCTCAATTTCTCGCTCAGCATGGTATATATATGTTTTAATGACAAATTTATAAAGCTGAATACATTTCGGAGCACACGTCACTGCTAAATTCACCATTTATTAATTGCAGGTTGTATTTTTTACTACCCTCTTTTATCTGCTCAACGCTAGTGGAAAGACTTACAAACCGATTGAATTAATCACCATGTTCAGTCCCGTTGGCTGTTACAGGTATTGTTTCTTACTCTGCATCTTCGAATCTACAAACTAATGTTCCGCAGAACCAAAAATTTTAAACAATTTTTTTTCTTTTGGAAAAGTACACTCAGCGTTGGCGGGTACGTTTTCGATTATTTTTCATATATTTCGACAGTGAGTTATAAGGCTTAGCGGTGGCTGGTTGTACAAATAGCTTAATTTCCCGTTCCATAAATACTACACTAGCAATTATTAATTGTCTGGAGTGTCTCACTTTTTCATTCGTTCACAGATTCGCCATGGCTCTTCAAGAAGCAGTCATAGGCGTTTTCGCGGCGACGTTCAAACTCGCATCTTTCTTTGGGATGTGGACATGGTTCACGCACAATCTCTTTCAAGTGAAGATCGTTTATTTACCCTCAGCATTTGCCATGATGCTCGGCGCTGTACCATTTTTAGATGCTTATTTCGCCTGCATCCCAGCCGCTCTGGAACTCTGGTTTACACGAGGACCAATGATAGCTGTGCTGTTTTTCATGTTTCACTTTCTTCCCTGCAATATTGTCGTGACAGAATTTTATAAGGGAATCAAGGGGTATTTATTCGACAATTGCAGAGTCCCTGGATGCGAAACAATTCATTCGGTAATTGGGACATGTTATGACATTAAAGGGGAGGACATCCGTACCTGACTGCCTTGTCGATAGGCGGTGGCATTTTTTGCCTGGGCGTCGAAGGTGCAATTTTGGGTCCGCTGCTTTTGTGCTGCATCATGGTGGCCATCAATTTGAGTCGACGTTACCTGCAATCACCTTCGGAGGACACTATAAATAGCCTGAAGAACCAGCTGAGTGAATTAAAAAGAAATCAAGTGCTAGCTTCTTAGAATGGCCTATCAACGCGCACTGTTAATTTGCCTCCTATTCTTGTTTCTCATTGACAAATTCATCTTGTTATGTGCGTCTTGTCAGATGATCAACCGGAAAGAATCAGTATACGAACACATTTTTTTTTTGGTGAAAACAAATGCTTTGAAATATAAACAAGCTTGAGCAGCTTCCGAGTTATAATATTACATGACGAAGAGTGAAATGATATTATTAAAGATTTTGTTGATGTATTCGAATAGCGCGTTTTTTCAATAACACTGTAATACGAATGTTATTGTTATACCAATGATTAACGTCCGCGAGAGAAGTGGAGTCACTGCTAGACTTAAACATAATTGGGAAGACGTGAAGGCTAATGCGCTCTCCATATTTTCTTATGCATTTTCTTTTATTTTTTAACCGTACTTTGAGCTGTTTGCTATTGAACAAAATTTCGCTGTGCGATGAATCTCATCACTTGTGTCAATAAACAGATTATTTATAATAAATTTATAATAATATTTAGTGCTAGGTATACGGTCATTTAAAAACCAAGAAATACTCCATTATTGATGACTAATGAAAAAAACGTGTGTGCGTCGTTCAGTAAGGTCCACGGATTCAAAGAAGTTAAAAAATGCCACACTGGGCGTTCACATTGACCAGCGTAGCCATAATCATATTTCTACTTTTGGTTTGCATCGAAGTTTATATCCATCAGGACACCTATTTTCCGCCATTAAGCAGATAAGCCTCGATTATTGGCTGATGTACATATTCATCGACTAAAGGTAATTCGGCTTAAATGTATTTTGCAAAAGATAGTGTATTTTATTCCCACAATTCGATTCTACATAAGTCCTGTGTTGAATTTGTAAATCTGCGACAGACTGGCAACTGTAATGTCGTTGGAGAGTTGTTCGTCTGTAACGGCTTCTTTAGCATGGAAAGTGATGTTTTTCTCACCACGTAACACGTGGAATCCATTCTCCGAGAACCGTCCGCAAATTTGTTTCACATCAAGCCACACGAATAGAGCAATTTTCTCGGATCTCACAGAGACTCTGTAATCCAGATAGTTTGATAATTTTCCGGGAATAGGCGTTGGATCGACGTACACCTAAAATGATACGGTTCGAACTTTAGAGCTAATAAATAAGATCTCACAGTCGTTGATCCATTTTTCTTTTCTTATTGGCTATGTTTTCCCCAAAGTCAAACAAGAGTTGAAATACATTAAATATACATATGTATAATATAATAATGTATAGGTATACAAAATACATATTTCATATATCAACTCGGCTCCGGTGGAAGAAACATAGTCACTCTCTTATTCATACCTGAACTTCAGTGTTTGGTACAGTAATGTTTATAAATGAACTTGGATATACGTAGTTGTACGGCGCTATCTGCGTGCGATATTGGTCTTCCAGTAAGAGTTCTACAATGCAGTTTTTTTTAACTGCAGCTAAGGTTCCGCAACCTGCTTCTCGTAAAAAATTACTAAACCAAAGCGTGACGACTGCTTGAGCCATGTTTTTCTCCTGCAATCAATAATCATTGCAGTAACTTAGAAAGATAAATCTAAGATAAAGCGTATGTGTCCTTGATAGAATGATACTGACGATAACGATGTTAGGGTATTTCTTGGTGTATAAAGGAAAATTCGTATCCCATTTGTAAACATTAATACTCAATGTGCAATCGCTGATTGGCACTAATTTATCGGAAACGACATAGATGCTTAACTCATCAGCCAGTGACAAATGCGGTGTAACGATAACAGGGGCGAAGCAATCCTTGACATAATAATGAAGCATTTTCCAGCGTCCTCCGAACTCTGAAAAGTTGAGTGCATCATTTTATCATTTCTTTTTTTAAATTTTGAATGGCTAGATTTTATCAGACCAGGCAAAATCTTGTATTGCGCATACTGACCTATAGATGACCATGATGGTGCTTGCCAGACATCGTTCAACTGCCAATAAAGAGCTCCCATTGTCAGTCCTTCACCATTGGCATTCAAAACGGATTTAGTTTGACGGTAAGATTCAGTTTGTATTCTCATTGAAACTGCTTGATTCACTTGGCTAAGGTAGATAAAATTTATAAAATCTTTATAAGTATTCTTCAGTGAAACTCGAAAATTCATGGATATAAGATTCTTCATATAGTCATATCCTGCGGGAAGATGTTGCCGATGAAGCATGAAGTCGCTGTCAATTCGCAAATCGGTTTCATTCCTGATGACAGGTGCCAAAGCGAAGACAGACGGAAGAGACTGAAAGCCATATTCGGACGCAAATCGGGTACGCGGATAATGATTTATGTCCCATCCATTTTTCAAGTAATTGTAATAGTGAACTAAAAAGTAATAAAATAGCGTATAGCCGTTCAGCAAGTACATATCTTTTACAACTAAAGGTGATTTAGAAATAGGAATTACCATCTCCGTACAGATTAGAGTAAGGATTCGGTCCAACGTAATTATTTTCCTCTGTGAATAGCCCGTCGCTTGGGCTAGACACGACAAAAGGTCTTGCTGGATCAATTCGGTTTACTTCCGCCTTGATAACATTTACATAAAGCCTTATATAATCTTCTTGGTAGATTGGGTTCGATCCAGTTCCGTACCAGTTACCGTAGAGCGCAGCCTCGTTTTCATTATTTCCGGCCCACAATACAATGCTCGGATGATTTTTTAATCTCTTGACATTCTGTTCGACTTCCGCCTTTACGGATTCGAGGAACGATTCGCTCGCGGGGTACATTGAACAAGCAAACATGAAATCCTGCCAGATCATGATTCCATACTCGTCGGCCAAATCGTAGAAAAAGTCAGATTCGTAAACTCCACCACCCCAAACGCGGAGCATGTTCATGTGCGCTTCCCGAGCAGAAAGCAACAAGTCCCTCACTGTTTCCTCGTTTGCCGTTTCTTCAGGAAAAATACTAGCTGGGATCCAATTACTGCCCTTTGCAAATATTGGCACTTCGTTCAATCGAAAGTAGAAGCTCAGACCCTTCTCCAAAGGTTCTTGCACCAATTCAACTGTGCGAAAACCAATTCGTATATTTTTTTCTGTGCTCTCTTGCGCGATCTGTGACTGTACCTTCAAATTATACAGCCTCTGTTCTCCATAGCCATTTGGCCACCATAGATGCACTGCGTCCTAAAGTATATTTCGATCATTATTCAACTAACTAAAATTGTGCGGCTTAGCTCTAAAAATTCCCACTAAGTGTTTGCTAAGATATATTTATTGTACTTACTTTAGGAACGCGAAGTACTATGGAACAATTAGTAGCGTTCGTATCTAAGACCGCGACTTTAGAGCTAGAGATGATCGCTAACTCACTGATTTTTAATTCTACTCGTAAATCGCATTTAATCCATTTATTCAGATCGCTCGATAACATTTGAAAAAATATGGTTACCTCAACCTCCCAGAATGCATCAGACCTACCAATGTCTACGGTGACATCAGACATAAGTACATTCTCAACAGTTATAAGTTCTACGTCCTTCCTAAAATATTTCATTGGCCGGAGTTAGTTTGATCACACAATTTCATCAGCCAACCATGTACGGTTCAGCTGAGCAAGTACCAAATTCCCATTGATGGAAATGCAGGACCCCAATCCCATCCAAAACTAGCTTGCATCTTCCGAATGTGATTAACGTGACACTCTCCGTGATACGTATCGGGGACACACGTCGGAGGAACGATGTAATTCATTGCTTGCTTATTATAAAGTTCTTGAGCAGCTTTTACTGCTGAGCCAAATATGATCTTTAATTCGTTTGTTCCATCCTGCAAATCATCCATATTCATCTTACCACACTATACTATTGAGATATCCAATGACCTCCAAAATTATTCACCAGTAGTTGATTTTTTACGTCAAAACTATATTTTAAATACATGTTTGACGTCTTTCCTATTTGCTGGCCGTTCAGAAAAATCGTGGCAAATGTATCCACTCCATGGAAAATTAGTATGGCTCTGGCAGTCGGCTTCCATAAAGTTGAGTTCACTGTAGATAAACGAATCCTGTTAGTTCTATCACAGGCTAGATCCACGTATTATATATATATAGATATGTTATCTTATTTTATGATGTGATCGATACTATTTTCACCTTCAAAATGTCTTATGTAGCTGAAGGTCTCGTTACTCAACCAGCGATGCTTAATGTCATTGTCTCCAACGAGATTGGCTGCTATAAAATGTGCATTATACAGGTCCGTGTAAATTCCACCCGGCACCTTCGACGGAAAAGATGTAACTGTGGTTCAGAGGATAGGACAGATAAATCGTATTAGTATCATTCAGATATATTAACGTCTCGGTACCATGTGCACTAAAAACGACAACGAGACCTACTTGGCTTCTTCGACCTAAATTCACTTTCAGTTAGATTTCCGATATATCCGATCCATCCATCGTTCAATAATACGGCTTTGCTTTGAAACACGAATAAAACAAAAGTTAACAATACCGTTAAATCTTTCATCTTGCTTTTTTAGATCTTCCGTTGCAATTTTCGAGAACGTACGCGCATCTCTGCAGGAGGTTGAATTGTTTTTTTTAAATAACCTTACAACTGAAACAGCAAAACGACTATTGTGCCATTTGAAGTACGTTCCTCTGTCTTCTACAGTGACTTAATAATACACCAAACTGTAAGGGGTATCGGGACGCAGTGGGACGCAGCTTGACGCTGGTACTCCGTAAGAAATTGATTACTGTTGCTGCAACGTCATCACTGTGATAAGCTCTGTAAATAAACACTCTCTCTGCAACGACGGAGACTCGAATGACTTCATTCGTTCTTGGCAACAGAAGACTTTTATGCTTTCTGTTTTCCCTTTTGTTAATTCAATCACACGCTTGGTTTTTTAGGAAGCTTCGAATTGTTCTAGCGCATTTCAAACGTGGTTAGCGAATATGAATTGCGTGGAAAGAATCGAACAATGTATGCAACGCTACATGCGATCAGCAGCAGTTTTTTAAATTCAATTTTATAATACGCGTATTTCTTCAACAAAATAATTTTAAGGGTATCTAAAAGCAAAAGAAAAACGTAGTGGATTCGTTTGAATCGTTAATAAATTTATTAGCAATTAGTGCTTGCAATAGTAAAAAAAAACTTTCTCAGGTTCATTCCTCTGGCTCAGCAGCTTAAGAATTTCTAATATATTAAAAATCGCAAAACTCTTCGAGAAGTATATCTATCAAAGATCCTGCATGCGTTGAGCTATACCAGTGAAAATGCTTTAAGATTATAAACGTAAACGACGATAGCAGTATAACTGCATTATTATTACGATCTTCTTAAAAATGCACATAGGATGAATTCGCCAGTAAACGGACGCGTTCACGTAAACTATATCTACATACAGTGATTTTAACACGGGTGTCCATTTACTGGTTGATATACGCTATTAATGATCGCATTAAGTATTAGAAATAAGTAATTTCGAACGTCAGTCTCGGGAACTTTGCGTTCTGCTAACGTTCGAATCGCTGCTCTTGGTTGACGTCATATATCATCTGCATTGTGTGGTTTTCTTCTAACGTAAGGACTCAGCTGACGATGAATATCAGTGCGACGGCATCGAACGGCACAACGAGATTCTGATTGGCCAAATTTTTCTTGGAAATGTTATTGACCTTCCTGAACAGTCTGAAGCCTTGAGACTGCCATTCTTCAGCCGGAAACACTGTGAAAGCGTGCATACGAAATTAAAGAAATTATTGTTTGTTGTGCTCCAAGTAAATGGACTTGTGTCAATGTTTATACTCGGGGAAAGATGTGTTCGTCGCAAAAATATGTAGTTATTGGACAATCAAAGTGGTATTCGTCAGCGCTTCCTCTTCCTTCTACTGTAGGTATGCTGACTTTTGGTCGATGAGAATTGCGCCCTGTAATTTACTTCGCAGTCTCTCTGCTGGCTGATGGGAACAAAGCAGCGTATGGGCGAAGTGGGTACATTAAGGACCATACTGCTTGAGGATGCTAAAATTATATTAATTTTTACAATATTAACAGCAGTGGAATTCACTGTCATAGCGTACCATGTGCCCTATCATCTAGTCGTTTCTTCTGATTTTCTAGGCAACCGTGAACATGATTCTCGTACTCGTTGCCATCGTAAGTACTGAATGATAAACAAATTTGACATTCCAAAGATATCATGTGTATACTCTTAGATAATTCAGTATCGGACATCTTTTTTCGGTAAGAAGTCACTTTGTTGATTTCTTGAACCTCGGCGATATTGTACTGCTCGCAGGCAGCGGCATGATTCTCAATTTCCTCCGTAGGAAATGTTTTGTTACAAATGGGGCAACTAATTCGATTGTCTGTTTCAGTGTCCTCGGAATCGTGTAGTTCTTCAATTCCATCGCTGTCCTGCGGGCAAGAAAAGAGGGGAAAAAAGATAACACAATCCTGATAATCGTGAAAACTAATGGATAACCGCGATATCATTATGGTTTTTAATACCCTAAGTAGCACTTCCTCTATTTCCTCTTCGATCACGCGTTTTTTCAATTCCTCATCGTTAATCTTCCTTACACGCTCTCTTGACTCTTTCTCCCTCTGCTTCATTCTTCTTCGCCACCTTTCAGTCTTCTCAATTTCCTCCTTCCTCTTGTCTTCCTCGCGCCTACTTTTTTCCTCTTCCTCCTCTACATACTTCTTATAAACTTCAACCCTGTGTTTCCTGGCCTCCTCTTCTTGCCTCCGTAGGCTCTCTATATCCTCGCGCTTCTTCGTCTCTTCTTCGTCTCTCAGATGTTTCAGACGCATGCATTGTTCCTGCAACCTATTAGTCATCCTGTTAACGGAACCCGACACAATCTTTGCTTGTGTTTGCTCTGTCGATTGCGACTCTTGATGATTTTTCTCGAGCTCAACTACTGGTTCCTCATCACTCAACGTGTAACCTCTGTTATCTGACTTTCGAATTGTAACAGTATCTTCCTCGTCAGTGTCCAGTAGTATATTTTCTTTCATGATGACTGCGTGGGTCTCGTTTTTCCTCCTCCGAGGACCGCGCTTTTTTAATGTAGGATTGGGTGGAACGATTCTTCTTGGATACTGCGAAGTGGACGCTGTTTCATCCGATTGATTCGTTTGATTCTTCGAACGATTTTTCCTTGGGATTAACTTTTCAAGATTTCGTTGGCTGTCGTTCGATTCTTGACTACGGCTGCTGTTTAGATCATCAGACGGTTCTTGGACGGGAGATGGGTACTCGCACGTCGTATTCCGAGTTTCACTGTGATGACATTTCTTTTTTTTTACAAAAATCAACTCGTCCCTGTCCTTGTCTTCATCGTTATCGATGTAATCTTCGTTATCGTCGCAGTGAATAAGGTTTCCAGCTTCGACTGTGGATGCTTTACGCTTGCACGTTCTTTCTCGTTCCTGATGCGTCGAGCCCTTTAGTTTAGATGATACGTACTTCGTCTTCAAACTACCATTAGCGCTTCCCACCTATAGAAATTTTGAAATTTGTAATTAGAATCAGAAAACGAATAAAATACACGATAGGTACTTTTTTTTACGGAAATACAATTTATTCAAAATCCTTCTTGTGTTGTACAGTAAAGATGCTTTTGCTGTATTAATTGCGAGGGTCCGGATATAAAAAAAGTAACAAATACGTGTCTATCGTACAAACTCAAAAATAATAATTTCGTCGGCCCATCTCGCGTATATGTTTACATTAAATACCTGTTAGCGTAGTTAAGATACGGGCATTCTGTTATTTTTCGTTACTAATCGGAGCCCAAAGATATTTAGAAAGCTTTTCTCGTAATGTGTAACATTCTTCGTTGTACTCTTAAAGCGTGTGTCCTTGAAGAGTCAATCGATCCTTCGATTTTGCAAATACTTTATCGGGTTTCGTTTAACTTGTCGGATATTTATAGTTATTTAAAAGCGCGTACCAAACGATCATAATTTTTATTAAGTCACGAGATACGTTTAATGCGATATAAGAACGAAAGATGGTTTAGCCCATTCAAATATTTTTAGTGCACGTATTTATACGGTGTTACCTTACGTTCCGTTTGGTGTAGCCAAAACAATTCTTTTAATAATTTCAATAGTTTTTTGAAACTTATTTTTTAAATCTTTGATCTGTGCACCGTTACACAGCATGAAAAATAATTATTTTCAACTCATGTTACCCTTCCCTTTCACAAAAATGTTTTTCATTCAAATTTCAAATGCAGAGTATTTATGGACTCTCATCCTTCTTCAGATCATAGAATTAATCAACTCGTCATTTACGATAGGATTGGTAGGGAACAGATTGATGGACGGAGGTACCCACCTTAATGGGTGCCCCCCACTGAAACTCCGTGTCAGTAGTAGTCCTTTGCCAACCACGCCACAGTTCTGCCACCTCTTCCAAGTGGTTGCTCAGGTCGGCAATAATTTTGTCGTGAGATTCGGAAGTATGTCTGTTGTTACAAAAGCTGAAAGGTGTGCGTTCTTGACCCATGGGCCGCTCGAACTTGGGTAACGGAACGTCCTTCTCATCGACAAGTACATCAAGTGGATTTAGTCTCCATCTTTCAATCTTTTGATTTTGCTTAGGTTGCATCTCGATTTTCAGTTCAGTGCTCTGTGAGTTCTGTGTCTCGCTGGATGGTCCTTGTGATATTGCTCCTTGTATACGATTCAAACTTAAAAGTTCATTTTCTTTAATATTTGGATCTTTGTATGATTTGTCAACCGATATGTCAATGTCTCTGAATGTATATTGACATTGAGGAATCGTTTTCTCAAACACATTAGTCGATGATTCACAACTTCCTGCCTCTGGAGGCAATTTTTGTTCATATAAACTGCTAGTTCTATATGCGTAACTTGTTTTGGGCATATGTGCATCACTTTGTGTAACCACTTGTTGTGGTAACTTAGATTCTAATATCATTTTGGATGGCGATTGAGACGATTGCTGTGATATCTATGAAAAAAATGTACCTTGTTTGAAATACTCAAATCTTACACAATTTACACATCTTCCTAATTGCACACGATAGTTGAAGCATATAGTCTTACCCTATGAGAGACTCTACCTTCGGTTTCCATCTTCGCCATATGCTTTGATTCACTAATTACACCAAGAATATCCTTCATCTGGTCGTACGATAAGCCATGCTCGTACATTCCCATGTCTAAAACGGCAGATGAAACGTATTTAATATAGTACAGCCACGACTTTATCGATGTCATCAATAACCAAAAACATACTCATAAGTTCTTGTGCCATTTCTTCTTCCTCGATCTCTCTTGCGGTTAGTGCTTCGGTCTTATTTCTTTCGATTCCCGACATTTTTCTATAAAGGAATACCCAAACTTCCAAAATCTCTCTTTCGAATAGCTACTAGATTTCAACTGCGGCGAAATAAACACGCCCTTGACGTCTTCAATTTTCTACATTTGCCAAATTAAAGTGTGTTTCGCTTCTGTTTCACTTTAAATTTTCTTATAGATTTCTTTAATATAACCAAATTAGGGAAATAAGTAAATTTGTTAAATTCAATATACCCATTCTCGAGGAGGAATTGAAAATACGTATTTTTCATTAATAATCTTCTACGCACGTTATTTCTGGCAACTTTCCATGTAACCACTGACCGAATATGATTTGATATGATTACCAATGACTACTCTTTGACGTTCTCATGAATATCGCATACGGTTGGCTGCGATTGGCCACTGAATACGTCCATACGACGGCTTATACCGGTTTAGTTAATATTGATCTAAAGGAATCGACAAATCATAAACATTTTTATTTGTAAGGAATATTTGGGACTGGTCAATTCTTTTAGAGATCAGTATTAAACCGGTTTAAGGCCGCAGTATAAACGTAGTCACTGTTGTGTATTCAGTCCACAGAATTAGCAAATATAAAAACAATTGGCATTCAGGAGAATCAATGCAATTCGTTCAATTTGCTTGGACTCTGTTGCACGATGAAAATGTAGTTACATAGCACATAAATGACTTTCGTGAATTCAAACACAATCACGTTGCAATGCGCATCGGATTTTCGTTTAACATGATGCAATCAGAGATGAGTAGGGAGCATAAACTTATTATACAGTACACTGAGCGTCGCAGTGACGTGGGTGGAGCCAACATGTGGGAGAGAACGATATACTTAGCATACCTGAACTCTTACCATACTTGAATCCGTACGCCTCTATTCGGACAGAGATGAGTAGGGAGTAGGTTTTAGGCGATACCAAAAGGTGAACACGAGCGCGTAGCTTGGCGGGCAGAGGTTCCCCGCTACTCAACGCTGGTTCCCAAAGCAACCCTTAGAACGAGACGGGGAACTATAGAACTTTTCAAGAACTATTGAAAGAGCCTATTGCTGAAACATTTTTAAGACACTTTTAAGAAAGTGCAGTGCCAACTTGACACCCGTGTAGCAACTCAATTTTTACTAAATGTTGTTGGATCTTGATTGACTTTCAAAATTTATTCAAAATATAAAATTGAGGCTAAATCAAAATCTCGCAGAATATACGGAGTAGATAAAGATTGAATTGAAGTTGTAGAATATCGAAAATAAATTACGTTCAAATTGAAATATAAATAAATTAGGTGTTTGGAACATTAAAATAATTAACTAAATCAATGAAGTAAAATATTAACACTTAGAAATCGGAAATTCCGTCCAAGCATATTTGGAAGTATAGGAATTTGTCCAAAATTGTGTGTGCGCAAATTCTTCGCGCAGAACTCGGCGAGTGGGAGCAGGCGGCGAGTGGGGGCAGGCCCAGAGTGGGGGGAGCGCTCGAGGCAGTGGCCGGACTCGGAGCGCTCACTCTTCCTCGAGCCGGTCTCCTATACTGGTCTCTTGGAAACAACCTTCACATCCATTTCCAATCTTCTTGTATTTCTA
>JARQTH010000063.1:2539123-2594196 GCA_030142595.1 Trachelus iudaicus
TTAATGTTCCAAACACCTAATTTATTTATATTTCAATTTGAACGTAATTTATTTTCGATATTCTACAACTTCAATTCTATTTTTATCTACTCCGTATATTCTGCGAGATTTTAATTTAGCCTCAATTTTATATTTTGAATAAATTTTGAAAGTCAATCAAGATCCAACAACATTTAGTAAAAACTCAGGTGCTACGCGAGTGACAAGTTGACACCGCACTTTCTTAAAACTGTTTCAACAATAGACCTTTTCAATAATTCTTGAGTTCCTGGTCTCGTTCTGGGGGTTGCTTCGGGAACCAACGGTGAGTATCGGAGAACCTCTGCCCGCCAAGCTACGAGTTCGTGTTCACCTTTAGCTCGGCTACGACGGGATTCACATTGTCAACGGAGGCGATGGTCACAAAATCCTACTTCGAGACTCGCCGCTACGATTTAGCGGCATGCTTTTGGTATCGCCTAAAACCATAGCGTTGTGCATCTCCCTACTGATCTCTGATTCGGAGGTAACTCGGCGAGCGGGCAGCTGTCTCATTTACTTCCTAGATGAGGTTGTCCTTTTCGAGAATTGAACTGCGCATGTGGTGTACAAGACTGGTCGCTGATACAATAGTATTTATTTTTTAATTACCCAATCATCGTAATCAAATGAAAATTCATGTGGCAAACTGTGTATGTACTTACATGTTTACGAATATAATAGGATCTGGATAATTTACTTTGTCACTTTGTTATTGCTTTATAGTGCACACTTGTTATATGCGTAATTGTTTATTGAATATAATCATGTTCAATCGTCAATGTAAAAGTTGGTAAGAAAAATATTCGATACCACTGAGATATAGGTAAAAAGGGTTAGCCTCTCCCCCCTCCCGTATATTTTGTGTCTGAAACGCATGTATAGCAGAATTTCTATGTAGGTTCCAGCCTTCCTCCCTTGCGCATTGTAGCCAGTAGCTGTTAGATACAAAGTCCCATAAAGCTGACTCTTTTACTAATGTCTCCTCAATATCGATACTGACGTGCTCGTAATATTAATGGTAGCTTTTATGATAATGCCAATAATAGCAACATTTCGTAAGAACAACTTGTTATAAGTACATATTTAAATATTATATAATATATATACTTTTCGTATTCGAGAGTTTATAACAGCACAAACTGCACACGCTTTATCTCTCTGAATTGGCCGTAGTGTAAGGGGTATACGTACGTACGTGCGTGCGCCGTGCGTGTATCGCCATTATATTAATATATGTATATTCAAATGACTCAACGCTGACTCAAATCCTTAACAATGTTATGTACAATACATACAACATATATCTCTGTAGTTTGCTATAGATTAGTGAAAAAATAACGCTGCTTTGACCATGAATTTGCGATTCGGTATTTTTCACCATGTAGCAATTTGTTGCTACAATTGTCACAGTTTCGTACACTTTGCGGCACAGACGTCCGTATTCTCATAGGCAAATTGCTTCTATTTTTAGTACGTAATGAAACTTATTCTTTCCGAACTATACGATCATTTTAAAGGGACTCAATTTATTGTCAAATTATTTCTCAACTGCGTTGAATGACAACGAACTCATCGCGAAACTCTGCCACAATAGATAATTCCAAATAATAATACTTTCAAGATCATCTTCGTGAAGCAGCTATTTACTGAGTAAGTATCGATTCTCTTCGTTACTTTCACTGTTCCACATCGCGTTTACTGAGAGAATAGTTGTATTCCGATTATTGGTTAAAAGTAAAATGAGAAAAAAAGATATATATATATACATATGTGACCATGGATGCAGAAAATCTTCACAACTATAGTGCGAAAATTAAGATTATGATAAAAAAATAGCAACTGCCGTGCAACGCCGAAGCTTTCAAGTGAAATTTATTAAAATGCAATAAAAATTAAAAAAAAAAAACAATGATTACTGCTATGATATTTCTGGAATGCTTCTCTTCAGTAGATGATATAGAAAAAATTAGTAGATTGTTACTAATAAACAGTATCCAAGGAGATACCAGTTATCTTTGAAAAAACATTTAATATGGCTCTATGTAGCAGGGCATTCACCCAAAGCTTAGTTTGGTTATCGAACCTTGCATTTTATTATTTGCTTCGTTTATAAGAAAAACAAATACAAGAACTAAGGAAGGCACGGTTCCTCCAACTAAAAAAATGTTTCATCTTTGCTGCTTTGTCAATCGGAGCAATGCAATACGTTGTTAGTCCGTATATAACGCAATGTTAAGTGGGAGATACAGTTTCTCTCACAGCACAGGGCATCTTTGTGTTCTGGTAAATCAAGTTTTATGTTACAATCGTAGAAAATTAAATCTAAGGACGGATAACAGAAAACGGCCAAGGTACTTGATTATTCAATTCCTAATACGAGATCTACTAGACTTCCTGTAGTAATTCCGTACACTCTTCGTCTAGGTGGCCAGCCACAAATTTAGCTTTTAAATTTGCCTTAATAAAGAGAGACGCGGCCCAAAAGATTCCGAAGGATCTGCGGATTTGTAATAATGGACAGTTGACTTTCTTCCCTTCGCAATATAGAACAAACAAATGAATCTCTCATTTGTATCTAGGACTATCCGGCGGTGTGGACTGTGTAGCTCCTCTATGCTTAGGACCAGTCTTGAAGGACATCTTCTTCACGGGTCTCGGTGAGATACCATGGAGGGTCGTAGTATCCGGAGTGTCGCTGCTGAACCACACTCTGCTGCTGTCAGAAACTGCACAAATTTGAGGAAAATGAAATTATTATTATTACTTTCCTTCAGGTGGATATTGCACGAATCTGTGATGTGTATACAATGTGATTACAATAAAAATAATTCATTTGTTCTTAATGACTCGAATATAAAATTCAAATGACCGCTGCGCTAAATGAGATCAGGTAAGTCATCACGAACGAGTTTGTGTTGGCAAACTGCAAATGGAGCGAGAATGTCAGCATGATTCTAGACTATCCTAGTTCTAGATTAAACACTATATAGAGTTATTACCTCGCAATAGATTTTGCAAAACTGTTAAAAGAAAACATTGTTCTTTAAGAGACACTTTTAGGAGCAGGCGTTAAATACGTTGATGAATACATATATATATTTACGCCCCTATAAAGAAGACATAGGATTTTTAGTTGATGCGAGTGGACACATGATAATAACAAGACATTCGAGAAGTATGAACGGCGTGCAGCTATGTGTAAAGTAAATGTTGAGAAGAGAAAGCTAAAGGTAGAAAACGAGGAAGGGACGGTAATGAAGATTAGGACGGAGGGAGTTGCCCAGTAGAATAAATAGAGAGAGAGAGAGAGAGAGAGAGAGAGAGAGAGAGAGAGACCGGTTATAAAAGTTGCTGTTCAGCTATTCTATGCATACCGCACGTACGTACATGGAGTGGTGACGTCAAAAGCGAGAAAACGTAATATCCATTCTCATTCATTTCTAAATTATTTATCGAAGATAGCTAATGAAGCTAGCTTCTGACGTAAGAAATGTACGATTTCTTTATGTATTATTTTTTCGAAATCCAATCATTTTTCGCACCTAAATCGAGAAGAGCGGGCAATCGTATTGTTTAACGAAGAAAGTACTAATCCTGTGGGTAATGCTAGATGCGACAGGACATCACAGAAATAATAAATAACAAATAATACTAACTTGTCGGATGGTGTTACAGGGTGGTTGGGAGTTAGTGCACTGAGCTTAGTCACCTCTATTCGCGCGATTGTCACTGCTGGCTGCAGAATTACTGCGCAATCCGAGTCGACCTTGACCGTCTAAGAGTACCGCTGCGAGATTCGATGACGCCGTGGACTGTACGCTCGTAGTTGATCCTTTATCAGTGTCAACGATATTAATATATTGTTACCCTTATCTTGGTTACATCTAGGGCTTTTTGGTTGTCTCATGCTAACCTGACACTGATGATACGCCACTGAATGGACTTGGCGGCAACACCGGAGAATAAACATTGGCAGCGAACTCTTCGAATGTCGTCGCGTCCTTGTGATTTCTTACCACAGTGTCGATAGAACGTGCTCTTTCTTCGTAACTAAAAAAAAATGAATTTCGATGATACATCAATGCAGTATATATTTGAATAAACTAATAAATGGTAAAACCCGATGCGCACTAATGCTGATATAGGGTGAGAGTAGATCTTTTAGCTCTGCTGGCCGCTAATGCGGTCGTCCTCACAAGACCTGGTAAAATCCTCTCCTCCACGATACATTCGTTGAACAAAGGTCCGAAGAAGGGAATTTCCGATTTTCTCGATATTTGAATTCGGAACAATTTGTTTGGCAATGGATAGACGACTATCAGTACATCGCAGAACTCTGTTGGTATGATGTCCCTGCGATAGTCGCGCCAATGCTCTGACCACACTATGTGAATCTCATCATTTCCAAGATGCCTCGTCTGAAAGACAAAGCCCACGGATTTGCTTAAATTTTGCACGGATTCATTCTGCTTAAAAACTGTCAGACGCTTCAAACGGATACCTTTTGGAGTAAACTTTCGGGACTGTCCGACGGCATCCTCGTAGCAACATGAAATAGAATTTCAGTAAAGGATGTAGCGTAATACGGTGCAGTAACCCCGGATGCCTTGCCGGGTATCAAGCCGCCTAAGAAACCGGTGTGTGATTCGAGTTCGACTTCCCAGGCCAGCCTGGCGACGAAGTTCTCGTACTCTTTACTTGCCGTAACGTTACTCAATATTGAATTCTTATCCTCCTGGCCCTGACTAACATATATCACTGCCATTTTATGTGTTTCTCGCGAACGCTGGCCATCCATGTTGCGCAATTCGCGTAGGAGCTTCTCGTTTTTTGCCAGCAAATGAAGCTTCCTTCGTTGTTCCCAGCCTGAGAGACCGAGATGCGAGAATAAAAGGCGGCAGTGATGAAATGGTGCTGGTGGTGGTCGACACGAAGGAGGGCTTATCGCAGAGGCACACATACTGCAAGATGGAACGATAATATTACAAAAATGTTAATGCGTTTGTTATTTTTAATTTTAACAGCCACTAATGAATGTTAACCTGATATGTTGACTACAATTATTGACATGATCACGCTCCATATTTCTTTGATTTAAAATCACTGCTATTGTCTCGCTGTCAAGGTAGTGTCCATGTGGCGGACTTGCTGGAGCATTTAATGCCACCTCAGGATTTGTCAATACCTCAGGACTGGTGTGGCCAATATACTGAAGTAACTGTTAGAATATGTTATCACTCTATGCAATTTGCTTGTGAACTGATAAAGAGATTGTAAATATCAGATTATGAACATACATCGTCCAAATTATCCATATCGCTTGCAGCATTGGCGAATGTAGGTAGTATATGAGGTTCACGATGTCTCATTGTATGCTGTGGTGGAGAGCTTTGCGATGAAACGATACTGCTTAAATCCTCCCTCCTCAGTTTTGTACTCCAGTCGACTAAAAGTACAACAGCCATAAGAAGTGTATTAACATAAACGACCTTGGAAGTTGCAAGTAAGAAAGGTACCAGGTTTGGTAAAGGGTGCTGATGGATTTTCGTCGACGCATGGTTGACTATATAGGATAGAACTATCCCAGGAAGCTTTGCCAGCTAAATCTCGGAGTAAAACTCTTACGGTAGACGGTGCAGTAGTCAAACCTGCAGTCACGCCTCCACCAGGAGCATCTAGTGCCGCCAATTCGACGAGAGACATTATAATAGAATTAGAGAGCATAAGAAGCTGAATGTTCGGAGCCTGAAAAACAGCAGAGGACAACTCGTCACTGTCTATTCCAGGCACATCGTCAAGTTCCACGACGAGCGACGACAAACGTGCAGCTCCGATTCCCATTGGAAAGTGTCCCAGGTGATTGACCAGATGCATGAGGACCTACGTTATTATTTACATATTTTGAATATTTTCTGCCTGAACCTCTGTCAAATATTTCCTTGGATTCTTAATGACCTACCATCTTTGCAGCCAATTGAACCGACTGAACATTTCCGCGACGTGGCGATTTAACACCACTTTCGTCCACTAGGTTATCCAGACTGATCTCAGGATCGAAATCATCGCTATCGTGTTGAAAGCTCCTTGCTGAGTCTTGTGTATCCTTACCCACTTTCTTTTGTACTATCGTGTCTAATACCTAAATGAATACAAAATTCGTTGACTACAATTTTGTAGAATTTGATCAACAGCAAAAGCAAATAGAAAAAATTATTGATACCGTGAACAAAGTCAATAGCAAGGGTTTTCCCTGAAACTGTCGCAATAGTACAGGAGGACCAAGTTGCATGGCCCATTCGCCAAGACAAAATAGCATGGACGTCGTCAGAGCACTGCGCCGTTCTCGAGACGTCATACGACCAAGAGTCTCGGACAGTACCTGCATGGAAACAATATATACGTGTGAGAAAAGTCGAAGTACTTTCTGCCAAAATGATCAGTATTACATTCACCTGAATAATCTTAGCTGGCACGTTGGGATAAATTTCCAGAAGAATATCTGCTTGATCACAAAGTAGAAGCAAAGAGTCGCATGCTACTTGAGCGACAGTTGCGTGTGTGGCCTGCGAACGATAAAAAAAAAAATCACGATGAATTTACGATGAAAAATACGGCGAACAGAAAAGAACTTTGCAACATCGAGAACAATAAATGATTACAGCGTAGATGGCTTCTGAGAAAGGTTTCATTCTGGGTTATTTAATGTAATCATGGTTAGTAGCAGATAAAGTTATCGGCAACCATTTTGTTTGAAAGCACAGGACAACTTGAAAGCGTGTGGACAGATTATACCTTAACATTGATTCAACGACGAACGGACACTGCGAGACGCCAGGTAAAGAATGCTAGACGTCACTGAAAATATTCGGGGAAAATCGAAGAAATACTACCTTGTCCAAAGGATGGAAAGAGAACCTGTGCCGACGAATCCTAGCACCCTGTAGCCTCTGCCAATCCGAGCCACCCGACGACACACCGACACTAATCTCGCTACTATTAGAGCAAACCTACCACCTTGTGCTTAGTCATTTTCTCTCTTTTGAACAAATTTCAGCAGTTCTGGCAAATCTCGTTAAGACAGGTCATCAGATTTGGTTAAAGATCAGGTTATTCAAATTTATCAAATTGTGCGGAAAATTGGTACATCACGATTCCCTGTTTCAACGAGGGCAAGCTAATTAAATTTCGACTCCTCCACATGTATAATTAGACTTATAAGACGTCAGCGGCACTGGATGACGTGCTTCACAAAAATCCCAACCACCGGTTGTCGCTAAAGATTACCAAGAAGTTATTCTAAGCGTGCGCGTTAAAGTATATCAAAACTCACTCTAAGCGCCAAAAGAAGCACCGTCACAGCCTCTGGTACTCGTGGATGTCGCGTCCTGTGAGACAATTCCCTGTAGACGAACATACCGATGCTCGAAAGCGCCACGCATCTAGCTACACCCGTTGGCTCGCGTCTGCAGCTTCTCAATAGAATCGTGACAATATGTTCCTAGAAATAAAAAATCATATTTAGACAATATTCTTTTATATTCGCAAGAGTCCTATGAAATATTTGCAATACTTGCTTTTGCATCTGGGCAGGTCATAGTCACTATGTCCGAACTATTTGGCTGTAATACTGGCAATTTCGCCATTGTGGCAGGAAGTGAAAGGAGTGAGCCAAGAATCGATACAGCCTCGGTCCTCGGTGCCTGGAAGAAGGACACTCCAGAAAAATGGTGCATTTAACATGAATGTTTTTTTTTTCTTCAATTTAATTGCGTACCTGGATATCGTGGCTGTTGAGTATTACATTCGCCGCATGAATATAATCTAAAATGAGGAGACTGGAACCAGGAAGATTGAGACTAAATAATCTGGGACCGGTGTACTTGACAAGTGCGTGAAGGACTTTCGTGTCATTACTGACGATTCCTCCATGAACAGCTCGATAAAAGAGTGTCAGATGTGGTTTCGGTAAACCAATATCTAAAGGCTGGATAGTCAAAAGACATATCAAACGATACGCAGCCAGCTTACCAACTTCGTACTGTGGTGGAAGCTGTATGGCCTGTAAGTAAAAAAAATATATTTATTTATTCAGCAATTTCTCTCTCTGCTGCTCTCTTTTAGTTTACCTTGAAACACCAAGGAGCAATTACGGTTAGAGGTGGAATGAGTTCCGGAGCCGGCGGAGTCGCTTGATTGTCGCCAGAAACACCTTGATTCAAACGGATCTGTCAAGAAAAATAATATACCGTTAATCATCTTCCTTAAGTCTTTTAATTTCATTAGACTCTAAGAGATCTCGGCATGCACGAAATACCAGTACATTATTGTTAATACATACTTTGATGAGCGTTTGCGTAAGTTGCACAAGATAGTCCATTACTTGACCATGCAATGCCGGATCCTGTATATTGTTAACATCTCCAAGGGCGGACAACATGCGTCTCCACAGGACGACCGCGACATCTGGAAGCCATCCTCGCACACCGCCACCAGCCATAACGGATCTTCTCTCCGACACGTCCGTTGTATCTATTGCGAAATTTTTATCATTCTTACAATTATATTACAATTTTATATTGCAGGTTGCCATGAAAAAAAAAGTTGTTTTTATTCGCTCACAGTTCTCTACTAATAATAGTAAGTGAAAGATAAAAACGTGTCGTTGATTGGATAATTTTTATAATTTTGAGGACCACTCAGAGAATTCAGCGACTTACCTTTTAAGAGTGTGGCCATGTCTCGGTAAAGATAAACAAAAGACACAAAGAAAAAACTGCGTTAAAAAAATAAAAATTCCAGCAGAGAAAAATTCGAAATGCGTCAGAATACTGAGAGCGCAAAGATTACACTGCAAGCCGATCGCTGTCAATTATGCAAGCAGGATGGATAGGTAAAACTTATAAAAAGAGTATGCTCGACGAAGCGTCACATCGAGTTTCGCTGATGCCTGCAATAAGGAGGAAATCCTAATCCTGTGCTTCCTGGACGCCGTAAAGCCGACTTCCTACTATTTTCTTTGATTATTCTTCGAAACAGTTCGAAATGCATCTCCTTAGTCTAACAAGTGAAAATCAAAGTACAAGTATTCTACGCCAGCGACTGATCATTGTACCTGCCGTGGCATAATAGAAAACTGTATATCTAATGGGTCAAAGAATAAGAGTCAACAGCATTTAGGCACACAGCTTCAGTGTTAAAAACAAAACAAAACAATAAATTAATTTAAAAGTCTGACTGCACGTCAGATAACGTAATGGTAACGGATAGTATTACGTTGAGTTTGCCGAGCAACATTTGACTCTTGTTCAACTTTCCACGATAAGGGTTAGAAAGGAATATTGATTGGAGGAAATAATGAAATTACAAACGAAAAAGTAGTATTACGAGAATGGCATGTATCGTAGCCGGTTTCTTACTGCACATGAATTATAAGAATAGCTTAAAACGCATACTTACCAATGCTGCTACCATCAATGTTCTCAATTTGAATTGGACTATCCTTGTTGCTGTCTACGCCGCTGCTAGGTGTTGGCGAAGGACAACGCGGCGAAGGTGGTTCACTATCCACCATGACGACACTGTCCAGTGATTTAGCACGTCGACTTGGGAGCATTTTCGTTGAAGTACCAGTAGACGCACTAGGACCATTCGTCAATAGCCTGGCCATATCTTGCTCTATCGATAAGGGGAGTACTGCGCCCGGGGAAATGACATACGCTTATTACACTTTGGCTCGGCCATCATTAAACGATGGAGAGTGCCCAGAACTTGTGCGGGAGCAATTCTCAAAATGGAAATTTCAAAATTCCCTGAGAACTAGCTAATACTAAATGCTTGCACAAATAATAGTTGCTAGTTTTGATCTAAGAAACCATATCTAGTCGACTGTCCTGTGGTACGGTACTAAGATGAGAAACGAGTGCACGTTAGGTAGGCGCCCAATCGGCAATGACACGAGAATAGATATTTTTAACCCATCTCATTGGCAAAGCAAAAAGATATAGAGACAGAGTGATACAAAGATAGAAAGATGGAGTAAGAGAAGCAGAGGAGAGAACGTCACTCGACGAGTACGGGGAGGAATGGGGGAAGAGGGTGAGAGGTCAGAGAAAATAAATAGGGAAAGGTTATAAATAAATTTACTGAAATATTGGCAACGTAGCTGACGCTACGGAGGACCATTCCCCACGTATAACATTTTTGAAGTCCGAAAAACCCAAAAGGAAATATGTAAATGGGGCTTCTAGAAGAAAGTTGCACACTCTATATCTATTTAGCACTTACCGGGTATTCCGGAATGTACGGTGTGTGTGCGGTTTCTATGGAATTTCACGCGAGATTTGCCATTGTAGATAGTGTTATCACTGGCACTCCGTGGCAGCGGACGGATCTTTCTCGAGTCGCGTAGAGGATGATCTGATAATATCACAAATGAACATAATAATTACACTCTCATGGGACTTAAAACTTATGCACAGGTATCACCACGTTACCAGTGACGCTCTCTTTGGAAGTGGCACTGGTTTCCTGATCGACACTTCCTCGTCGAGGAGGCTGAACGCTCCCTGTGGATGCTGCACGAATTCCAACACCACGGCGTTTCTTTGACTTCTGCTCACTTAGTCTATCCAGAGGAAGGTCATTCAGATCCAAATTATAGACATGCCTGGCGAGCACCCTCGTCAAGGTATCCAAAGTTTTCTGCAAGATGTCAGATTTACTTTTTTCTTAAAAAATGATAATTCTATAATGATAAATGTAATGAGAATATACTCTTATACGTACAGTCCATTCTCGTATTAAATCTTCCCATTGAGTTAAGGACGTGAGCACGGTGAGAAACTGATCCCAAAGCTGCGTCGAGATGACAACATTCAGGTTAGCCTTGATCCAGGTCACAATAAGAGTTTGAAAGATGGCAGGTGCCAATTTTCCACCAATGGTTTCTTGCTGCTTACGACGTGTCGACTTTTCACTCAGCACCAGCGATGTGATTTGTAATAATACCCTGTAAAAGACGGAAATATCGATGAATAAAAAATTGAATTCTTAAATTTATATTTTTTAAAGTTTCTTTGGCCCGTTTAATTGTGCTCTACCTAAGTAATTGTTCCCAAGTGGCAGGTTCCAGTCTGGCGTGCATGACAACATAACGATACACATTCAGAACTCTCTTGCAGCTATCAGTTTGTTCTTCCAGAAGTGTTGGCGATGAGTTACTTCCGGATGAATCCAAGAAGAAGACATTCGAAGCCTGGGTGACGAAGACTTCTAAAACATTTTGTAGTCCTGCACGAACGAATAAGTTTTCCCGATGAATAGCTCCAAGATAAGAATCATTCCTGAGGCGCGTCTGACGATAACTTTCTGGTGGACTTTTATCCACGTCACCATCTTTCCTTTGATTTTCCTCCGAGTCTCTTTCTTTATGTCCGTCCAGAGGCTCCAGCATAAATGGCGGAAGTTCCTACGTGTAAGTATTCAAAAACAAATCAACTTGTTCGTAATCCTTGTAGTTCACGTTGACTTAAATTCATATTGGAAGGAGAGAACATCTTACGTTCATTTGTATCCAGTCTTTGTAAACAGCAATTGCCTTCCTTATAGCACCAGCATGTGTAAAATCTAATAAAAATGCTTGCCTATATAGCTCATGAACGAAATTTACATTGTCTCTATTCCCATAGAGAACTTCTCGCACCAGAGCTACGGCCGACATGGCACTGTCTTCCTGATTCTGATGATCTTGCTGACTGGCGTTCATTTCAGGTGGTACGAGATTAGGATCGGTTGCGTTCTGTGTCACGGACACACGTCGCAATTCCGCTTCTGTAGTTTCTTCATGAGGTGTTATACTGCAGGACAATCATAATCTTTTTTATTAGCTGTTGATTAATATTTAATGGACGATATGCTGGTGAAGATTTGATACTAGATATAGTACCTTTGGGAAAGCTGTGTAAAAGGACCATCCTTTTTGGCGACATGTGTAAAACTAGCCACCCATTTTATCAACGTAACTTTGCAAAGTATATAATTGTCTTGACTTTGATTGGATGTCTTCCGCATGGTGGGCAAATCCAAATTCGGTTTGTACAGTGAGAAATTTTCATTGAAGTCCGGACAAATGTAACGTAGATAAGTCGCTTTGAATCGTTCTAACAGAAACTGGAAACACTTATGTTGTCTGGTATATTTGTCTCTCCATTCGATCCTCACGACCTGAATTATCAAGAATTGATTGTTATTTTGTAGAAGCCTTACGCTTTTTTGAAATTGAAAAAAAAAAAAAAGTATAAATAACATACTTGAGTGACCATAAACTCGAGCAGTGCTTCCAGGAATCTAACCATTTCATTGTCCAAAGGTTTCTCACCGCTCTGTGATGGCAAAATAGGTCCGCTATCCACAAGACTGATGGGCCCCTGTGTTACACTACTGTCATGGAAAATGCTATGTCCCAGCTGAGTATCGTAGAACTCACGCTTCTCTTTATCGTCGTAGTTGGACGACTTCGTCGACTTATCCTTCCGGACGTCAAGTTTGCGTTCGGATTTGTAGGGTGATGGTAGACTGGGCGGAAAGCCAGGTACCAGACAGGCGAACATCTGATGTATATGATCGGGTGCATTGTCTCCTAGTGCCTGATACCAGAGGATAAAGTACCTGAAATTAAGAAAAAAAAAAAACGTCAGGCATGCAGCCCCAGGAAAAAATGGTTAGTCTCAAATATACACTCTTGTGTGCTCTTCTGCTTATCGCCTACCTTATCGCCTGACGACGAAGCTTCCAGCTGTTGCCAGGATGAAGAAGCTTTCGCAAGATCCTGGCAAGACTGTGACACTGCCATCTTCTGTTGAGAAGTTCAGGAAGCAGAGTTAACACCTTCTCCAAGAGCAGCAGGACTTGTTCCAACTCTTCCCTGTGCGCCTTATGAACTGCCGATGGAGTAAAGTCAATATAACTTTTTGATCGGATGTATAATAATGTACGAAAAAAAAAAAAAAAATGCAAGCAGACCTTAAGTATTGGAAAATTAAGATCTGTGTTGCTTTAACAGCTGTTTTGAGAAATTTTATTTATAATGTCACCGAGTAACTTATTGACTTTTACAAGGCGCAAAATTTAAGCAATGCGAATAATATTTGCATAAACATAGATAGCATGAAACCAAGGTAATCTATTTGATTACAAATACAACAGGCACACGTCGCAACGAACCGATATATCAAATTCGAAGAGAACAAGTATTTTTAGTGGGAGCTTCTCGGATAGTTAATTCCAAAGAAAATTACTCGGTCCTGCCATAATTGGCAGACAAGGAAGTACAGGTTGTGTGTGCAAGTTATCAATTGACTAGTGTACCAGCCCGAAACGGGCAACATGCACAGTTGAAATACTGGACTTACCGAGATGGAAGGAAAGTTCTGTCAGCATAGTGAAGTGAGGATAAGGGAAATAGAGAAAGAACAAGATATTAGTACAAGACGATAACATAATGAGTTAACCAAGCACATCGTTTTCCATTTAGTAAAGAACAGAAACGAGCAATTATAATTTATTTAAGTACCTACGTTATACACGATGACTTAGGGAAACTCACTCTTTTTAAATATGCATAATTCTAACTCTGGGTATCGCGACATTTTTAAAATAACTTGAATTTCTAGAATAAACTTTCAAAATACTTAAAAAATGGTAGTTGCGAGTCTAGGTATCTGAACAACAACAAAAAAGTGAGAAGGAAAAGATTTAAAAAACATAGTATTTAAGATTTAGCGTCTTACCACGCTGACGTAGATTAGCCTCAGCTGATACAAAGCAGTCATAAAGAATGAAATAGACGTGACTGAAATTCCCTTCGAAGAATCCCTTCGCCTCATCGATATCGACATTTTCTGAAAAAAAAAGAGACAGAAAGTAATAAAAAATAAATGGATACTTCCGTGAAATCCTCCTGAGTCTTGACTCTTGACATTGACGTAAAGTGTTGGTGCAGTCGATCGCATTAATAATAAAGACTAGCTTTATCTTGAGAGAGTAGCTGTGTTAGATTCTGTGATGGCGAGTCATAGCTGAGCAAAATTATTGCATCACTACCCGTCTTGTTGACCTGTACTTATATAGTAAGTAGCACTTTCTTTTATCCTATTTTCTTTCACGATACCAGTGTCGATTTCAGATATCTCAAACTCGATATAATTCATATAAAACTAAATAGAGGTACTTAGGTAGGTGGATAAGTTAGATTGACTGCACTTGATGAAATTCATTGAGATGATTTTGCTTCAACAAATTATTTTGGTTTGCAACATTTTCTCTGGATTTCAGGGATAAAAAATCCAATATACAAATACATAAAACAATTTGTTTGTTAAATTAAACAATTACAGGAGCTAAAAGCAGGTTTTAAAGTTTGTTATTATATAGTGAAATCAGTCTGTTTCCGCGTAATGGTATACCAAATAATTTGTTATCTGTAAAAACTAGTTTAAGTACTATGATTAAGTTTGGCTGAAGTCGAACCAATGACCATACATTATTTGTTAAATTCCATAAAGCAATTAGAAAAATGTATTAAAAATGTGAGTTTAATACTATGAAATGATAATTATTGTCATAAATAAAACAAAAATGCTTTCTGAACGCGCGAATCTGTACCGTCATTTTTTTCTTTACCGTTTACAGATGGAGAACAGAGCACGCGGAAGAAAGAGACAGCTGTCTTATACCTTTCGTTTAATAGTAATTTCTCAATAAGTATGTGGTAATAAATCATTTTTTTTTTTTTTTACAGTAAACACATTAGATATCAAACTTCCTGGAAATATATGTTAATGCATAGGTTAACTTGCTAACTTCTGTAAAAATTAAGGACATCTGACTACATACAACCATTTTTAACTCTACCACCATAATTTTGCCCAACTTTGATAAATAATATCTCTTTAACTAGATGTTAAACAAATTTTGTTTTGAGACAATTGATGCAGCCGATTGAGCTCTTTCGATTAGGCATTAAAAAAATTTAGGGTCAGCTTTACAGTCTGATTTTACCATACTACCTTAATAAGTTTTTGCATTTGCATCTACCACTCTTGTAATATGAGCATCCAGTGCAGGTAATGCTACTATTTGATTTTAGGACAATCAAGAGTATGGGTAGTGACTGTATCCATGTATATTTTCATGTAATACAAGTGTAACCTTAGCTGGAGGTGGAGGCCATAGTGGGTTGGTGCGGTCTTGTGGTTTGGTGATTAGATACTGACTGGCTCTTGTAATGCTGTCAAACTACAATCTCAGGGCTGAACAAATTTATTCTCTTTTCCTTTATAGGAATCAGTTAAGACTGATGAAATGACTTACTAGGACCACAAAAATATCAGTTATGAATGCTTTAAATTCAAGTTCAGTAATCGCAAACTAATATTAAATATTAACATCCAATTTTCCAATTACATTTAAAGCTTATCAGAATTATAATATATTGTTAATAATTGAATGACAAGTAATAAAAAATATATACATCATAACATTAGTAAAATAATATTCTGCCGAGTACACAGAGTTCTAATTATTGTAACTTTCTTAAGTAATGGTGGAATTTGTGTTTTTAAAAATATCAATTGTATAGAAGTTTTCAAATATTATTGAAACTCAGGTTTGGGTCTTATTTCTTATGTGCCATCAATGGAATGATTAGACTGGTCAAAAAATCGTGAGGAATAGAATTGACATAGGCATGAATGGAATGGCCTCTCTACAAATGCGTAGGAGTCGAATGCCAAGAGCAAGACTGACACTTCAAAGTAACTCGAAACAATGAACACTGTAAATACTTTGATACTTAAACAAATTCTGATTGGTTCCCAGGTATTTTCAAGGATAAAATGCTCTAGATCTACTAAGTTTTCAGAACAGGCTTCATATTTGATTCAGTGTTCACAATCTCTCATGAACAGGTTAGGACCGTTGCTGACACATCAGTGCATGAATGGCACTTCGTCAGAAAATAAATAAAAAGAAAAAAGTCATGTCACACGTTAAGAAGACGATTGGCTGTTTGATACTGTTAATAATCGACTCACCTAGAACTATCTTAAGATGTTTGAATCGCGTGGCACTGTCCTTCTTGACATCCTGGATTTTGAGTGTTGATTTTTTGACGTCTACGTGAAGTTTTTTGCTGAACATGGCTCAATGCTAGCCGCCGCCAGCCGCGCGGATAGACAATCTCATCGAGCGCACACAAAGTGGTCCTCATCGATTACACCCGATCCACTCTCTATACTCACAATCACCAGCACTATGAAAAACGGAACAGATTTGAGGACCTTACGTTCGATGTGGTGAACCAGTCGTACGCGCACACTCCTCCGATCAGATGTACGTGGCAGCCATCTTGACATTCTCGCCGTTGCTCGACGTGCATTATACTGGCTGATACTGGCCAAATCGGACCAATGACATCATCGGCATTCGACCAATTTCTCTCGCACTTCCTTTCATGAATCATATTTAAAAAGTCTATAGGTCTTAGGAGAAGATCGGAAAGACTCGATTTAAATTGTTCATATTATGCGAATCAGATGGAATCTTCCTGCAACGAGACTGGCTCTTCGATGAATTTAGCAATTCCAATGATTTGAATCTGGCGGTGAATATCTATTTAACCGACTACTAGTATAACGTGAAGGATCGTTTTCAGAAATTTTCTGCCATTATTGCGAAAAGTTCTTGTCTTTTATGCTAATTTCAGAATAACAATATCCTATAGACTGACACTAGTAGATTTGCGTTCACTAAAACTTTGTTAACGTTACAGACATTTTTTTGTGATAATTGTATTTTGGCCGAATTATCGTTAAATCAGAGTCCATTTTTTAATTACTTTCACAGAAAAAATTACTTAAATTTACAGTTCTTTTCTGCAAATTATCTTTAAGTTTTTAGTGAATAGTTAGAGTACAAGTTTAATAAACTTTAAGTAAAATATTACGGTGTTTACCCTAAATTCTACCTAAAGTCTATAAACTCAATCCACTAAGGGATCATATTATTAGAATTTAGAGTGGGACTATCGTCAGTAAAATACGCAGATTGAAGGCTGATTTTCCAAGAATCTTAAAGTTAAGCTAGAATCAGAAGCACAATAAAAGAGATGTAATCTATAACACTTTATGGTGCGGCGTGCGATCACTGTGTCTATACGTAATTCTAATTCTTTTAATTTTGTGCGATGCAGTAAAATTTAAAAGTTACTAGAACCTACATTATCGACACAGTCACGCTTCCCATGTCGGTCAGATCACGAACAAGAAAGGCCGTTTCACATAAACTCGCTAATTGAAAACTTCGTACTCTTCGTATATAGACATGTGCAGAACCATAGAAACGAAGTGCAAACTCTTTCGATATAATGACAGATAAAGAGAAGATTCCAATTGAATTATTGTTTTCTAAAGGAAACAGTATCAACCATTATGTCAAGGTCAAGGAATTTTGGAAATTTTTAAATACCCAAGAGGGATTTCATCCTTACAAGCCACCACGAGGTACAGCAACAAGGTTCTCTACGTTCCAGATAGACAATCGTGCGGCGTTACATAGTGAATTCAATTTGAGCACATATTATAGTCAGATTCTCATTCAAAATCAGGATTTGACCCGGTAAACACATCTTGCAACAGTTACATCTCGACTAGATAAATTCTATATTCTTAAATAGCAACTGCGTATAAATTTTGCAAACTTCTTTGTTGGAGAATACAGTTTGAGTTCAAATTGAGCCCATCTGTCTATTTGGGGCTGTAGTCATAGCGATTCTTAATTGACAAGCATAATTCAGGTACGGCGATGAAAGAACAAACGATTTCGGATTGCAATTCTGCCTTACATTTGCACAATCCCGCCAAACCTGAAGAAAGTAAAAGTATATGGCACACCGTGTTACAAGCTTTCCATGACAGTGGTTTAGATCAGACAGCTCTGACCACCGCCGACACTTGCAAACTCTGTCTGATCGAAAGGCACCTAAGGTTCCTTTCTCTATTTTCGGCATCTCGTTGCTCATCAAATATTACAACGATTCGTAAAACATTTGTAGAAACGATACGGGGAGCATCAGAGACGCCAAAAGTAAATCTGGCGAAGAGATGAAATGCGAAATAGAGGCGTTTGAAAGGAGAATAACGAAAAATACAAATCCGTGTGCATATGCAACACCTAAAAAGTACCAGCATCTCATTCACTAGGAGTTCATAAAGTTTTAAGAATATACGACTCCTGTCTACAACTTACGATCTCAAATCCAAATTAAAATGGTCTGAGAGATAGACGGAGGAGGTTTTCTTTGTCTTGCGTATTATTCTGGTTCAATCGAAGATATGAATTGCGGACATAATTGGCCTTGCTGGTTGAATTCCTAGAGCTCGCAATTGTCTATTCTCCGTTTTTCAATCGAGAAAGAAGCATTCGGGATCGAGAAGATATATCAAATTTCATTTTTTATGTCCAAAAGTTTTCGGGTCGACGAATAGCAAGGTTTATCCTACGCGAAGCGGCTAATACTAAGACGTAAGTCTCAAAGATTTATTTAGTGTACCAAAGAATAACACAATTCCTATAACCGTATAATAGGGTAATGTATTACAAAAAAGTTATTACGATAAAATTTATATTCCTTGTTGTTCTGCGACTGTGAACAAAGAACGAACATCGAAATAGGATATATCGTATACGAATATGTGGTTGACCACGGGGTCATAGCGTAACACAGGCATCGCCCCCTATAGTTACCGCCCGTTGGGCTGGCTGTCAATGGCTCTCTACCCCTTGTCACTTTTCCCATTACAAGGAGCCATCTATATGGGGTAGAAACGGTCCTACGTGGTTCCGGATCACAAATTTCACAAATTTCAGCGGATATCGGTCATCGAGTGTGCCCACTTACTTCCGCTATTTCTTGTCCTTTGTTGCTTCGACGGAAAGATGACGGAAAGATGACGCAGATCGTGAGTTTCAAGGTGGGATCGTGTCCATTTCCCTATTGTGAATTGCAATTAATAAGGATTGGAAGCCGATTTCTTTCTCCGTTGAAATATATGTATCTATGAAGGTGATCTTCTGTGTGTGTGCGTGCGCGTGTGTGCGCGTGCGTGTGTGTGCGAGGACGGGGGATTCAAGTAGAAACACGTAAAGAATTGAGCGCTGACGGAAATTCGACGAAGCACGGATGTTTAATCGGTGTTGGCCCGCATCAGGTTGATCGGGGACCTCCCAGCCGGGTGTTCGAAGGACTAGAGCCAGTCAGCCAGCCAAGTAAGGAGAGTGGTCGTAGAGAAAGAGGAGGAGGAGGTGGTGGTCGTGATGAAGGTACACGAGGAGAAGGAGAACCGGGTGGGACCAGGAGAGACCAAGAAGAACCAGGAGGGACCAGAGGGAGGTTGTACCGAGCTGTGCCGATGGAACGAACAATGGAGGCGGGATGCTCATTTGTCTGCAGGCATTGTTGTTCGCCCGAGCGGAAACATGAGCTTGTCTCTCTCTCTCTCTCTCTCTCTCTCTCTCTCTCTCTCTCTCTGTCTCTCCCTCACATACACTCGTACGCACACTCTCATCCACTCTTCCTCGCGACGTGCCGATTCGAGCAAACCACAAGGAAGAGCCTGTACGATTCCCTCTATTATCTCCGATTTCTTATTCCACCTTGCGAAGAAACATTGAATCGAATGCCAGTAATCTTATTACGTAAATATTATCAATGCATTGCGTCCCGGTGGCCATGAACGATCCGACGACTGACGACAGGTAGTAGGTAGTTCTCGAGTCAGAAGCGATTTTCAAAGGATTCTGAACGACTTCCGACTTTGGTAGCGAGTTCCTGAGTATAACATCGAACTGCGTAATGAAAATCGCGCAGAAGGAATAATGCCAAAGCAAAGGGAGGCTACGCGTCATCGAGGCAGATGCGTGTGCACGAAAGAGAAGCCGAAGATGAAGCCGAAGAAGGTGGCGAATGTGGCGAAGGTAGGGCGATGCGCCGACGAATTTGGAGGAGAAGAACGGAGAAGAGTGTGGGTAGTCTTCTGGCTCATTGGGCAGCCGAACAAATTCGTCGCGACGTCCTCGACGTCCCCGTGGATTACGTGGGCCTTATGTTAGGGCCCAAAGTTCCTTCGAAGGGGGTGGGGGGGGGGGGGACACCTTTCCCTTATCTTCGACATCGCTCGAGCTTCCTTCTTAACGGTTGACCGGAGACCGCCGTGTGTACGACGTGTACGACGTGTACGACGATGGACGCTTCCCACAAAGTGATTTTCTATCCGATCGGACACTCGCTTTTTTATCCGTTCAACGAAACAATGCAAAACGTCTTTACGCCATTTGCCCGACCATCCTCAAGTTCGTCGTCCTACGCGGAGACATCCCGTGGAGCACACAATCTTTACCCGAAAGCTGTTAAGTCCTTCCGAGTGGACCGGATCACCGAAACAGCTTCTGCACTAATTATTATGTAGAGCATCCATTTAAAGAGAGCAGGAGTCCCCGAAGTCCTTGAAGAGGGTCCTGCCCTATTCCTCCCTACCTCCCCAGGAGCTATCGTACGTTGCCCTCTTTGTTGCTCTTCGTTGCTCTGAGCAATTTGATGGGCACATAATGCGATGTTAATAGAATGGACCAGTATTGGCCAGCCGGCTCCATAAATCTTGGTTAATTTGGCATTCTCCATTCTCCATTCTCCATTCTCCCTGCTCCCGGACTCGCTCTTAATTCTCTCCGGGCTCTCTGGACTTGATTTGGGCCTTCGCGCAACGCTCAGGGCGACTGCCCGCCTCGGCCGAGAGATAGCACCAAGGAAGACTGTCAAGAAAGAGTCTCTATGACGTGTCTTGGCAAATATGCAGCGAGCCGACATTGCGCCTCGGAAGTCGATGCTCTATTTTTGGCCATTTTCTCGAACCTCCCCACTCCTTCCGAACCAAACGAATTCGACTACTCGACGTCGAACCGATTGAAAATCGAGCCTTTGGACATTGCAAAGTCACGGAGCAAAATATTAAGAGGAATCTCCTGTCCGCGCCGTCGGCGTCGCTCCCTTCGTCCGGGTCGCCGCCCTTCGCGTTTACTCCTCTGTCCTCGTTTCGTTCGATTCACCCTCCATCCTCATTGCCCTTCGCTTGACTCCTCACCAACAGACCAAGATTCCGAAGACCTCCTGACCCATTAAGCTTCGTTCACATTGCCCGATAAATTTGCACTTGCGTGCAGCAGGAAAATGGCAAGCGAACGAAAGACAAAAATTCGCTCCTGCGACAGTCGAGAGTGAAAAGTAGGAAATCGGTCGAAACTTAAGGAATCTAAGCGGCTGCCAACCTGAGAACCCGAAAACGATCGGGCGCGTCATTTTTCCTTTCTCGTCAGGGCGGCGAGACAAGACAGTCGCGCGCGCGACCCTGTAGCGCATCGCGAGGTGAATCGATGGATCGATGGATCCTCCGAGCAGGACATGACGCTTCATAGAAACGATCGAGTCACCAACGTGGAATTTATCGAGCCGACGAAGCCCCGCGCCTCTCGAACTTTCGAACTGCACCGATGAAAACACTCATTTCACGCGCATTTACTGCTCGAGTGGCTTTGTTTGCTTTCTTGACGTATTATATATCGTATCAAGGCAGGGGGCTGATACGCGCATGCTGCAGGGTTCACCTCGTGCGCCTCGACGAACCCATTCTCCATTCTCTCGCAGCACAATTGCTAACGAATTATCCTTATTTATGAAATTATGACTTTATTAGAACTGGGCCAACATACGTATGTAGGTAAGCTAATAACTAATTGGCCATGTTAGGTAGAAAAGTCCGAACGGATACCGCCGAGCAAGCGAATCGTGTCGCAAGCCAAAGTCATTACTTGTAGGAGTGCGAACCTGCCATTCGGGAAGGATTCTAGAATTCCATATAACTGGCCAAGATAAAGAAAAGTGTTGGCTGGGCCCTTCCGAGTGGATCGGAGTGAGTCCCCATCGTGCCACCAGCCACAACAATAAGCGGCTGCTAAACAAACGATGACGCAACGCCTCCTCCGCCTCCTCCGCCACTCGACGTCTCGACTACGGCGCGCTCTTCTCTCTCTCTCTCTCTCTCTCTCTCTCTCCCCCCCCCCTTCCTACTCGCTATGGTCTCTGTCTCGACCACCACCGGATGTACTTTCGCCACCAAGCCGCACACGTGCTGCTGTATCTATGTGCATTTGTATACTTTAGACACAATAAAACGGCCGGCACAGCTACGAGTTCCTCTAATGCCGAGGCAATCTTCGGCAATTTCGTACGAATGCTTCTGCGTGATTGGAGTTTACGAAGTGCGAGACGTAGGAAGGAATATCGCATACGTAGTTGTAGATAAAGATTGCAGGTGTGCGTATTGGCTGTATTGGCACTATTATCTGGCTATATCTATATATCGACGAAAGACATGGGGTATTCGCTCCCGATTGTAATTTGCCATGTAAATTCGAGCGGGCCATGATTATACGCTTTGCTGCTAAACGGCATTTAGGTAGGTAGGTATCCCGCTCTGCCATCGTTCCGGTGATCGAACCGACGATCGATCGATCGATCGATCGATTTTTGGACGGCTCCGTTGGTATAGATTCTGATCGTGCCAGATGGTCTATAGGGCATCGCGCCACCATTATGTGCTCGCTCGAGCATCCGTAATGAAATTAAAAGTTACGAGGTCCACCGGGGGAATTTTCTCGGAAAGTCGAAACTAATAACTCATCCATAAATAAGAATCAATCGATCGTTCGTTCTCTCGATCAGCGGAAATTTCTTTTTTCTTTACGAATAGCCGATCGTTATAATGTGGATATTTTTTCGTCTTCGTTCGCGGCTCGAATACTCGATGTTCTACGCCAGACAGACCGAATTATTCCAATTTGTTCTGTATTCGGTCCAGCCACGTTCTGCCTAGTAAACGCTGATTAGAGTCTCTTAGCAGCGTCTTGGCTCTGCCTAGACAATGGAGCACTTTCCTAAATGGGAGGCTTCAATTCAGGCGCCGTTTTGCGGGGCAGACTGGTCTGGCCCATTCTACGACGACGCCGACGACGCCGACGACGCCGACGACGAGGACAACGACGTCCTCTCCACCTTAAGCCAGGAACGAAGAACCGCTCGGACTCGACTCAAGTGAATAAAGATATCCGGATGCGTCGCCGTCTTCCTCGCGAGCGTGCTGCTGACACAAAATGCAAAGTTGGCTCACGTCGCCGTCGGAGGAAGTGAATGAGTGGAGAAGGGCTGGGACAAGTTTAAGTATTAAGTAGCCGGTGCGTCCGCTGTCAGTCTCCGCTCTAATTAATCATAATTGACGGCCGCGCGAAGCCTCGCACATCGCACATCGCACATCGCACATCGCAGAACCGTGCGCGTGCGCGTGCGTCTGCGTCTACTATCCACTTAGAAGAGACGTATATCGGCCGCACGTACGTGAATTCCACACGTGCACGTATACAGTGCATAAGTGCATAAGTGCATGCACCGTATAGGTGTTGTACAATTTCCATAACCTTGCATGGATGGTGGCTCGTCGAAGGGGCAAACGCGAGCATGCTTTTATGCATACATGCACATATGCGGAAAGATTTCCAAACTGGGCAAAGAATTTCACTTAGCAGAAGATACGATGGAATATTGTTGCCGCCGTCAGGGGATGGGCGATGCGACGCAAGGCGGAATCACAATTAACGATGCAGGTCAAAATTGAGCGCTTACATAATCGTCTATGTCGCTCGACGGACAATGGTGGGCAGCGTTAACGTTGGAGTATTTAGATGAGTTGACTCCAATTGGCGTGTACCGTGAGAATCCTGGATCTCGCTACTAGTTGCCTGTGTGAAACTCTCGTAGGACCGACCGGAGGCGACGGGGCGCGTCGCGACGTCGACGATACGGTTCGAGTCCCTGAGTTACCGAGTCTCACTCGCTAATCATGCAAATTGCGTGGCAGTGCTACAATCTCCGAAGTTGCGCAATTCCCGGCTGGAGGGCATCTTCTCCTTCCAAAAGCGTTGTGTAGCTGCGGCAAAGTCCAATTTCTTAATTCTCTCGATTTTGTCAATTTTTCAATGGCACGTACGTGTACGAGCAAGGGCCGCAGGGCTTCGCTGATCGTGAACTGGAATGTCGGCGAGACGACGCGAAACGTAGCTGCGTCGTTTATTGGGACATGCAGGAGTCGAACACGGATGTCGATCGATTTCGTTCGATTTCGTTCGATTTCGTGGGCCAGTTGCAGCTGCGTCGTCTAAGGTGCATATGGGCTGCTCGGGCACGAGCAAAAAGACCTAGCTACCTTACCTAATCGTTAGAGAGGCAGTCAGCTCGTAAAGAGAGAGAGAGAGAGAATGCGCAGAGCAGGGAACGAGAAGACGAGCTGTGCGAGAAGAACGGAGCTTCAACGTAATGATATGGTTTTCGGTTTCTGTATTGAAACACGATGCTCAGTGGGGTAGGTCATGTCACACGGATACGGTATGCCTTACAGACGAAAGTGTGTGCGAGTCTCCGTATACACAGCGACGCGAGCAGCACGTCGATGATGCCGATACGCGTAATTTCCCGCAGCTAAAGATCAGCAGCTCTTCAGGATTTCCAATGTTACTGGACATCTCTCCCTTCGCTCGAGGCTCCGGCAGAGTCTCCCCGCAGTGCTCCTTCACCGGCTCCTTCTATAATCTCTGTCAATCTTGGCTTCTCTCTATCTCTCTCTCTTCTCGCCACGCCGCTCCGCTCCGCATCTAGAGTTACTCATTCACGGGTTCGCGGAGAGACGGAAAAGACTCGTGAATGGGCTGCGCCTGCCTCCTGTTTGCTCTTCCACGCGCGTTCCTTTCGCCCCCCAGGAAGGCCGCGCAGCTACTGCCACGTCCGTGGACCTCGGATTTCGGCCAAGAGACTTTATACGCGCAGCCCATTTACGAGCCGACAGCACTCGCTACAGGCTACAGGTTACGCCGCTCGCTATTCTCGCTCCTAGCTCTCGGCTTCGTTCGACCTCTTCGAATCCTGTATAAAATTACATTCCGCCACAGAGGCTGATCTCGCTCGACCGACGACGACGACGACGACGACTGACTTTCAATAGTCATTCGTCCAACTGCTTCGCGCATCACCTGTGCTTTTACGCTGCTCGACTTCCGCTGTGACGTACTCGCTGTCAATAGCTCAAGTCGTATCGTACAGTTCTCGAGTTCTAATTTCTTATGGCGGGCGCCCAGCAACGCGACTGCGTCCCAAGAACGATAACTTAACTTTGAAAACTATAACCAATATTTTGATAATTTTGATAATTTAATTTTCTTGATATTACTTCGAATCGCCTTATACATACTATACAAACATATATTACGTTCGATTTCAGATTGAATTTGGTCTTACAGCGGCCAACGATGAACGTTATCGTCAGGATGCTCAGCCGGAGAGGAAGCGGCAAGGGAATGGTCGGAGGGAATGGAAGATACGATGTGCGATGTGGTTGCCTCTTGAACAGGATGGCGGAACGCGCATAATCCCGCATAATACGAAGGAAGGAAATAATTTGGCCTAACAGCATTACGTTTGCGTCACCGCGGTCTAATCCTATAAATTTCACCCCATAGCGTGCCACCCCCTGTGGTGAGACGGGGTATCGCGAGAACAGGGGCCAACTCTCATTGGCGCTTTCGCCAGCCAATCGGAGCTCCGCGTATCCCCAGAGCTCTCCGTGTCACTACGCCAGTCCTGCGACATATGTTTGTCTGACAATGAGCGTCGCCCGACCGCTGCGGCCGCTCGGCCCGCGCGAGCCTGGCGGACGTGGCCAATTCGGCAGGACCCTCGAGATGTTGGGCCTCTTGGTAAACGGTCCGGAGGTTTCTTCTCGGGGAAGCCCGATTCACGAGATCTTCCGACGCTGCGACGGGACCCATAATAGAAGGTGGGGTGCGTCGCTTTAAAACGGAAAATCCTTTTCCATAAAAGATTCTACGTTCTCATCTCTCATTAAATCATTGTATATTTTAATGCTCGAGCTTTGCTCATCTCTTCCCGGAGGTTTCACGTAAGCGCCTCTTGGCGCTTCTCCCTTCGGCGTGTCTCGCGCAACCACACGTAAATGTAAATACACGGAGATAAGCAGATTCGATATGGTCGATCGACGCGGTTCGACAGACGTTTTGCGCTCTGGGAGTCTATAGTCTGATCATAGTCTGATCGCGATCACGCCATATCGCGTTTGGATCGCCGTCGACGGATCGGTGAATGCTCCTGGAGAGCACGGAGGTTTCCTGACTGGGGCATATTTTCTCCGCGAGCTGTCGGCTTCCAATCGAGCGACGCTGGCCGACGCTGGCCGACGCTGGCCGACGCCCACAGCTCGCACCTGGTTTCACTTCCAAACAGCTTCCATCTCGCATTGTCAGCATTCACGTAGTCATCGTCGAGATCAGCACTCGGAATCAACGCTCGATAGACCCCGTTGCCCGACTTCCGACCCCCTACCGGTAGTGTGTGCACAGGAGATGTACGCAGATACTACACAACTAATATAACTATAGTATAGTGCTGTATTGTCATACCTGTATAGCGAAGAAGAAGAAGAAACAGTGTTCAAAGGCGTCATTCAGTAAACGATTGGTACAGTCGATTATGCGAAAGTGGGATTGAGAATAATCGGATCGCGGATGAGGACCGGGATGCCGGGTGTCCTATCCGCATCTAGCGACGAATGGGAAGGGCGTCGACAGGGGGGCTATTGTACTTGGAGATCGGTAGGATGCCTATAGAGAAGCAGAGGGGTTGATGGTTCCCGAGTAAGGAAGCATAGTGTAAATATACTCTACCGTATAGATAGGTGTAGATACAGGCATAGCGGTAGGCTGCGATTGTATCTTGAATGCGATCGGTAGTTACTTAGCGCCTCCTTCCCCTCCACGCCGATCCCCGATGCTCCTCCTGATCGCTATCGTTCCCGAAGGGAGAATCGCATGCATGGATATACGTATACTGTATGTATACATACGTGGTGGCAGCCCCATACCCCTCGGCGCACCTCGTTACCCCATCAATTTATTATAGTCTGCAGAAGGGTGATAATGCATCCGAACACACTCGGATACGCGTAGGTGATACGAGCGCGTGGGTGCGAGGCGACGTTTCTAAAAAATCATTTACTAGTCGGAGAGAACGACCTAGGAATTATTATACTTTGCAGACGGTCGACCGGACTTCCTGCCGCACGTAGTCGGTGCGACGAGCGCGGGGGGTGGGTGTACTTGAAAAAAAAAAAAAAAAAAAAAAAAACCAGAGCAAAGCTTCCAATTATTCCCGAGATTCGGTTACCAACAAGTACCAGGGGTTTGGGGCTTGGCGGGAATTACACGGCAAACGAGAAGCTGAGTGGGAATTTCGCAATTCCAGTGAGAAAAGGAGGAGAGCGGTAACGGGAGGAGGAGGAGGAGGAGGAGAGGGGAGGGTGGGGTGTAAGTTGACACCTCTAGGACAGCCGCGGATCTGGCTGCGCCTCACGGCTCCGTCCGAGATAATCAGATTCGTAATTACACTGGGTCCCCGGAGTTTCTTACGTACGAATCTCAAGTTTATCGTTTCCCGTGTTTCCCAGTCATTTTCCAGGGTTCGTTTCCACGAGGTATTCGAATACGGCACATTCGCGAATTTCAAGGTCTTAATGCAGTTAATTCGGCAGAGGAACTGTCGAATTGTCATAAGTGTGGCGGAGGTGGAGGGCAGGACGAAGTGTAGGTTCATTCAAAAGATGGCGGATGCTGGTGCGCTCGATAGCGGAGTGCCGAGAGAGAGAGAGAGAGAGAGAGAGAGAGAGAGAACGAGTCGAAAGAGGAAGAAGAGATTCACTCTTCGAGAGCCGTTGCGTGTGCCTACAGGCGCATGCGAGAGTGTGCGCTCACGGGGCCCTAGTTTGTAACCGGACACCCGAGTCCCCGTGAAGGTCCTCCCCTCCCCTCCCTCCACTCGCTCGCATCCTCACGTCCTAAACTAAATCATAACCGTATTATGCGCCCGACAATGGCCCGCTAGTGAAAAGCCGCCTCTAATCCACCAGTCCATAGACATCTTGCTTGTGCTTGTGGCCCCCGACCTGCAGGGCCTCGCGATGCGTTCAACGTGGCTCTCTCTCTCTCTCTCTCTCTCTCTCTCTCTCTCTCTCTCTCGAAGGGGCCTCGTCCTTCGGTGATCCGATACTACCGGTGCTGCGCGCCACGACTACGCAGGTACTACGTCACCGAGCTTCTCGCGCCAGCAGCAATCTTGCGGAACACCCCTACTTCGCCTACTTCTTCTTCCTTCCGGGTGAAGATCAGCCTCTAGGAATTAGGAAATACATTGCGTGCAATCTACCGGAGACCCCGACAACCGTTCCAAAGCTCCTACGTTTTTCTCCCGACATCCTACTGTCTCCTAGGATCGGACCGATTTCCGGGAATCCTGCAGCAGAAATCTCACGGGGGATAAGGTAAGGTTGCCCACGAATGCGTCCGCTTCGGAATTTAAATTTCACAAATTAGTCCGTCCATTACACCCCTGCCTTAATCGTGGTGTCTGATCTCTCGTCGTTCTCTCGGCTCTTCCACGTTCTCCTGCAGTTGATGCACCACCTCGTTCCGCCCCTCCCTCGGCATCCCCTCTCTATACGCGAGGCGGAGAGGACGAGGCTACGGAGGTTCCTGGAAAGCGTGGGTGCCTCCTCCAGGCAGACAGGATCAGGATCTGGGCCCCCACAAATCATAACGCTCGCTGGAAAGAGATGTGGGGGAGAGATCTGAACCGGGGTCCTCGGCTCATCTTCTTCCTCTACCGCGAGGAGGCTCCAGCTTTCCATCAGAGACTCCGACAAATTGTCCTCGCGATATACTGCGTGTGCTCACCGCGCCCCATCCCTGAGGGACTCGGCCCTCTTAGCCCCTGCTGCAAGAGAGACCGTATAGACGCACAAACACAGAGACACGCTCGCTTTCCTGACTCCTGGAAGAATCACAGATTCCTCCGGAGATCCTATCCTGGGTCGGACTGATTCTGGACTTTCTTCACGACCCCCCGTAGCATCTCCATACTCGTACTTTTGACAACCTCATCGCTAAACCAATCTCCCTCTCAAGATACACTCTCCTAAAGAGTCTCTCGGCTGGACTAGCGTCCGGGTAAATAATAAGAATGTCTATCAGCCTCCAGAGCTATTCTGCGCTGCCAAGTCCAATGTGTTAGGTTAGGTTGGACCGATCGAAATGACCGGGATAAAGTTCCGCGTAGGTAAGTACTAGGCCACTGCTGGTTGCGAGAAGACGTGCCCGGTTACGACGAGAGTATACATACATATATCCGAGAGAGGGCATATAACTGGTATACTATGCTCATTTCTAATGGGACGGATTTTCTTACCACAAAAGCCAAGAAGAGAGTGACTGATCGCGCCTTCCTCAAATAAATTACGTGGCAGCCTATGTGGCTGCATAAATTAATTTCAGGTGGCTGGCCCATAAATTCTCCACGAAATCATCTTCCCTCCTGCTCGCCATCACCTTCTTCCCCTTCGCTATGAGCCTCCGGTACATCCTCACACTGCTATCCTCAAAAAACCTCCAGCATCCCATCTCGTCAATATTACATCAATCAGATTCAAATGGATCTATTACCGCAGTCTCGGACGTAGGACGGACGTACGTTCATCCTGCACGTAAATTCCGGGAGGACGATGTTACAGGATGCCATTTATTTGCGTGCACGAACATTGATATATGGACATCAGAAATGATTGCAACAGACGGACACGTGACTCTTTGATCTGACAGCATCTTGCCAAATGCTCAACCGACAGCCGTCTGTCTAGACGCGTGACGTGAGCGATTGTAATTGAAGCGCCTCGCAGAATTAATGATTTTGGCAAGGCTTAGACTCTCAAAGGCAACCTCAATTCCGCGAACCCGTGAAACATGCAATACAGATAAGAATATCCTGCTTAAATGCGTTGTGCTTCCTCGATAGATCCGATTTCTTACTGTCGACAGAATCAGGACCACATTAATTCAGTTCACGTTGACAGGTTTACCCTCGGAATCGGTATAGCAGACGCTATTTTTTAGTCGACCGGACGAACAATGCTGGCTTGAAAAGAGACGTCGATGCACTCTTGACTGCCTCAAACCGTTCAGAGGTATTATGTAAGGTTGGAGCTTGAAGAAGGGTGAGAGACAAGAGAGAGAGAGAGAGAGAGAGAGAGAGAGAGAGAATCGGGCTGCTCGCAGGATTTGGGGTACGGTGCACAAGGTACGCGCAAACCTTTGTTGCGTGGGGCAGAGGAGGGTAGAAGGGGACAGCAAAGGGCGGAGGGGAGGGGGCAGAATGGGTCAGGGGCAGATGCTCGGAGGGCCGTAGTGCAGCTCACTTGGTAGTTACGCCTGAATGCCCCGTCATTACAACCGCGTAATGACTGCATTGTAACTGCATTAAACTTATTATGCTCCCAGGGGAAGCGCATCAGCACGAGCAGTTCCGATGACGTTCACACAAGGGAGGGAAGAGAGTGTGTGTGTGTGAGAGAGAGAGAGAGAGAGAGAGAGAGAGACACCGGTGGCCCATTTACCTTTGCTTCTCATTATTTTCATTTTATTTTTTTCAATTCTTCCCCTCCCCTATCTTTTCTCTCTTGCTCTGCCATGAGTATTATCATACATAAGACACCCGATGCACCTGTTGTAAATTTTATTTACAACCGAACAAGCTTCATCCCAGGACGATGCAAATAAAATGAAATTCCTGGAAGATAATTGGATGGGAATAGAGAGCGGGTGGTAAGGGATAGTGGGGAGTGATTTCGTAAAGTAGCATTTTTTTGTTGAAGCAGCAGTGCGCTAACAAGTAGCCATTGTGAGGCCCGTGTCAAGATGCTACTTGACAGGATCGTCCCCCCTTGACCGGACCCTCTTCACGTGTATAAGTGGGCCCTTTCGGGGCACCGTGAGAGGACTCTCTCTCTCTCCCAACTCCGGCTCACTGGCACACTGGCACTGGCACCCTCCTTTGGTACCTACTAGGCTCTGTGAGGTCCCGGAGCTTAACTTTACGATCTCTTGAAATCCCTACGAGGCTTACGGGCCAAGGGGGCCTAATAGAACCGAAATTATAACAGCCCGCTGGGCATGCGTCGACTGCTCTTATTCCGCCTGGCTGCGGCTCGGGAGGATCACGATTTTTTAAATCCCCATTTAAAGTTTGCCCGCTCGGCACCTCGTTGCGCGTCTCGATCTTCGCCGAATTCTCGAGAGGAGGAGCCGGCGCCCCGCAGGTTCACTCGGTTACTCGGCCAAGTCCCGTTCGATCTGGAAAGCTCAAGCGTCTTCGGAATAGGACAATCGAAGCGCCACTGGACGTCACAGGAGGCAGCAAGCGCTTATGCGCCGAGTCGTGGAGGTTGCGTCCTACACAGTGCGTAACTAACGCGTCATTTCGTAACGGAACGATTGGCTCGATCGGCTCGATCGGCTCGATCGGCTCGATCGGCTCGATCGGCTCTCCTCGATTGGGTTTTTCCCTAAAATGAGAATTCTTCGGAAAATTGCTACTCACGTCCCGCAGTCGCACGGGAAGTTCCGTTCAGCTGGCTTCCACACTTCCCGACTGCTTCCTGGCTGCGTTCGCTTCGTAACTACAAATGGAAGGACCTGTTTCTCAAGGTTCCTTCTGAAAATATCTCCGGAGCGCGTTGCCACGCCCCAATAGGGAGGACGAGGATGAAAAATTTCTTATCGCTTATCAGGAACGTCCGAGCCGATCCGGCGGAACCTAAGGAAACCTTGCTGAGACTTCAAGAGAAACACCTGAGGATCATTCGGGCGGATACGGGACGACGAATCGCAGGACGAGGAATCGATCTCTGCACAATGAAGCGAAATCTGCTCGTGCGTGAAAACGGGCAGATGCGCTTTTGCAGGAGACGCGCTGCGGCCGATCAAAGGACGATTCGACCCCGATAGAGTCCTGAAAATCATCCCGGAAGATGTTAAGGATACAGGATCCATTGGCGAATATGGGCAACAATGGAGAACGCGCGATCCTATCTCGTTCCGAGAGAGATCGCCGCCCCGATCGCCGAGTTTGAACGATCCTTTCCGTTTCCAAATAATTACCAGCAGCGTATCCTCGAGTATCCTCTTGCTCGATCTTCGAGGACCCGCCGCGTCCTTTGGGATATCTTCCAGGTAACGTCGTAACTCCCTTCTCTGGGGTTCCTGTGGAGAGCAATCACGGGGAGATCAAGACGCCGTGCGAGTATCAGTGACTAATCAGTAGCAATAACAATGAAGAGTGATAAATAAGCAAAGATCTAATGTCGATTATCTTTTAAATAACATCAACTTTATTCGGTAGAGATTCAATCGTACATCGTGATTCATCATCGGAGTTTCTCTTAGTTAGTTGTGCATTGGTTGTCTTGTCCGCTAACGAACGGAATAACACTGGGCACGGCTGGCAACGGAAGAAAGAAAGAAAGAAAGAAAGAAAGAAAGAAAGAAAGAAAGAGATATCCGTGGTGTGCATTTGAAAATAAGAAAATAGAAAAAACTGCTCGCGACCCCCGATTGCCGTAATTGCCAAACTCTATAGATCGGTATGCATGCATCTGTGTCGCGCGTCCGAGTTTCCCGTTTTCGGGTAATTACTTAATCCTTCTGTATTTTTTTATAACGACTCTAACGTCGGCACTTGCGTCCTCGCTGTCGCCAGCACTTTGTGCAATCAGTAGTCTATTTCACATGGTTTACCTAAATGTTTAATTTTCGATTATGCGATATCTCGCGCCAAATCCCCGTCACCCGTGGCGATCACCTTTATTTCCATCTCGATCAGCTTCGCGAGGCGACGGGTGAGCCGATTATAAAGATAACTTCTTTAGATGCTTCGGTAGTTGAGTTAACGATCGACCGACTGCAACCATGATCTTCGGAACGGGCCAATATTCGCGATTCCCAATTTTACCTTATTCCTCGTATTATAACCCGGCGGCACGTTCGCTGTTTCACATATCCGTGTCTGATCGCGAACGGGACTTTACGATATATTGTGCGTTAATCGTAACGAATTCACCAATTTTTCATCGAACGACTTCAAGATACAATTTTATGATGATATTCCGTCCGTTCCCCTAAACCGATTGACGCTGGTCGATTGCTCGACTGATCTTCCCAGTGGCGGCCATTTTGCCGAACGAACTCCAGACGTCTCGGTGCTCGCGTTTCACATGTCGGAATTACAAGTTACGTATCATGCTGCGAGTAATTATCCCGTTCGATGCTCGAATCTTATCTCATTCTCACACGGCCACACTCATTAATTCCATCCATCCGCAGGGAGACACGCACACTTCTCTTACACGGTTTATTCTCTTTTCGGTTTTCGTTCCTCTTCCTCTCTTTACCCTGTTTCGTTCCAAGGACACTCTGCCTCTCTCTCTCTCTCTCTCTCTCTCTCTCTCTCTCTATTCCGCTGCCTCCTATCGTTCGTCGCTAAGCAGATTCAAATCTACGAGGCAAGCAATATCGCGAGCAACGGAGCTTTAATCGAGCCGGAAATCCTCCTGAGACAGAAATAAAAGATACTAAACGTAAAATCTACCGCAATAAAATGCCAACCTTTCTCTCAGTTGCCTGTTTAAAATATTTTCTGACATAGATATTCTCGGAATTTTTGCGTGCCAACTATAATAATAGTGGCTATGATCAGGCGTACAGGCACACAGGCACACAGGCATACAGGCACGCACGCACGCATCCTCGAGTACCGATTAGTTCTTACAGCTCCGCACGACGTCCTATGCTCGACATCACTCTCAACCCTTTATGTACAGACAGGGAATCGCGAATAAATGAGACTTAAGACCTAGCCATACTTATGCTGCGTCCTAACGGGTAAATAATGGAAAAAGGCGATCGGCCTGAAAATCCGTAAAGTTACGTCTCTTTCGTTTCTTCTCTTTTCTTGTCCTTCTATTATGCCGCATAGACGTCAATGCTTATCACGGATCGCCGCACCGCCTATTTCTCTCGAGCCCAGTCACTCTTGCTTATCATTAATTATCCATTAAAAATTCTATAACTTAGTCGTGGATGTGTGTGTGTGTGTGTGTGTGTGCGCGCGTGTGTGTGGAGTATCTACATATGTACAGGATAAACACAAAAAGCGTATAATCATGTAAGTGTATAGTTGTTGTTGTTTCCTCTTGTTGTTCGTTACAGCGACGTTAATAATATTAGGTACGTTCTATCGACATAACTAGGTATTTCGTTTCTCTTAATTATGACAAACGTAGGCATCCTAGAAAATTAGAAATAAAATCATTGGGTTGTGGGGAACTGGGTGGCCCGTGGACGAGCCTAGATAAATTGATAAAATAATTATTCCAGGTTACGATTAAAGGATTAATTAAGAAAGGCTAATACATTATTGTAACGGCGTATGACTCGAGTTTGCAAACGAAAATGCTAATATGTCTTTTGCTATTAATACCGAATATCCGTATTCCAATTTTCAAATTCGCTAATCTCTATACTTGTTACTCGACCGGCGTGCTTCGGATTTCCTATAAGAGACGGCACGAATTCGAAAGAAGGAACGCAGCTAAAACGGCTGGATATTTTCATATGCGAAGGTTTAAAAACGTCCGTGAGATAAAGATGGGAAATTGTAGTTTCTAAGAGAAAGAAAAAAAAAAAAAAAAAAAAAGGAGTTTCAGAATCGTACGGGAGCATTCTCTAGGCACACTTATTTCGTCTTTACGTATCGAGGCTGCTTCCATCGAAGAAAAAGAGCTCGAGCAGTAGCCCTCTTATTCTGCCCGATTTTTCATTTAATTCCCGTTTTTTGTTCTTTCTCTAGTCTTAGATTTTTGGTATCCGCTTAAAATTGCAATTGGTGGGAGTCTCGCGCCACGTTTACTCATTTATCTCGAAAGTTCCCTCTTTCGATCTCTGGGCGTTTTCTCACCTCCCCCGTGTTTCCACCTCCCTTCGCCACCCTCTGCCCCCCCCCCCCGAAGATGGACCTTCGACTCCCTAGGTCTTCTCCTGATCGCGTTTACTCTGACTGCCCTGGACCCAGTGTCACAACGAATGATAATCACCCAATACCAGTCCACTGTGATAACCGGCGTGCGACGATGACATTCCCATGGAGCCCATTCCCTGGTAGGCACCCATACTCATGCCGTTCATCGACATGGAGTTCATCGAGTTAACGCTCTGCATTGTATTGGGCAGCATCGTCGAAGGCCCCATGGGGCTCAGTCCGCCCATCGAGGGCGCAATCGCGCCCATTTGCATCGAAGTCGCTGTGTGCGGCAGAGACTTCTGCAGGTCAGCGGAGCTCGGCGTACCTATCAGGTAATCCTATTGGACAGTTAAGAAAAACCTTTCTCTATAGCAGCCAGTTCTTGGAAATCTGATTGATCGATCAATTACATGAATTATAGACATTATAGATACCATTATATTTTAAAGGCAACAGAGTCCGCGGTTAATCATTTTGGCCGTACCTGACTACTGTAGTACTGCATGTAATCCAGCTGGCTCTTTTGCTGAGCGCAACTGGGTGGCGGCGGTGGAAGGGTCGCAGTCGGATGGACCAGCCCATGACTGGTATGGCCTCCCTGGAGATGATGCTGCAACTGGTGGTGAATGTTTCTCTTGTCGTCCCCACTCTCGCTGCTGGTATCGTGGTGTTGCATATGGTGGGTAGGCGTATGGGGATGGCTCAGGGTAGACGCGTGTCCTTGGTGGTAGGAATGAGGACTCGAGACGGATCCCGAGACAGGCGGTGGCAATTGGTACATGCTCGTGGGCTGCTGATGCTCGATTATTTGCTGTTGCTGCTGCTGCTGCTGCTGCTGCTGTTGTTGTTGCTGAACCGCACAGCTCGATGGTTGTTGCTGCTGATTAACCGACTGCCGCTTGGTGTCATCGCCACTCTCGCTACTCGAATCTCCGAGACGACCGCCGTGACCTTTGTCCTCCCTCTGACCACTGAAACACCGGAAATTCCTCGACTTGAGTCTCGAGGATGCTTTACGTCCATTCGCTAAAACTCGCTACAGACAGAGAATTCGTCCGATGATTTCCTAGCCCAAGCTGATGGGGAACTCGTGAGAACACAGCCGATTGGGTGATAGCGTCAGACTTATGTAAAACTAGAAAAAGTTGCTGGTCTTCCGTCCGTGAGCCTCAGGGATATAATTGCCGAGGATTTACGATCGCTCCTGCTTACGAATTCGAAATGATGCCTGAGGGGTTGACGAGGCTCACGGTGTCTTCTGGTAACACCTGTAGGCAAGACCAACCTCGGACACATTCTCCCGCACCTCCTGCACCTCCTGCACCTCCTGCACCTCCTGCACTCCTTTCTTTTTCTCTCGCCTCCCCCCCCCCCCAGACACACACACACACATTCTCCCTCTCCATCTCTGCCTCCCCTTCTACGATACACTCACTGTCTCAGTCTCTTGGCATCTCGTAAACTCAATTTAGCAGGCTGGACCTCCTCGAAGCTGAAGCACGTGGGACTCCCCCCCCCCCCAATCTCCTCTCTCACTTGGTCACTTGGGCTGAGGTTGCCTGACCGCCTCGTTGCCCGGTCGCCTGGCTGCCTGACTGCCTGACTGCCTGGCTGCCTGGTCTACCTTCTCTCAGGTATGGCGATCGTTAAGCGCTTGTTTTACAAGTCGTTAAATGTACCTCTCATCCGTGCTATCTCGCATACGTACGAGAAAAAGGATATTTTCTTTTTTCAATCTGATTTCCCAATACGCGATAAAGCATACGAAATGGATTTTAAATAAATTTCTATGAATAATGGAAGTAGCCTTGTAAATCAATCAGGCGTACGTGGCTATCGCACTAACGTAGTACAGGAAACAACCACCACTTTTTTTCCTTCTTCCAAATGAATTTGCGGGAAATCTGACCAAATGCAGACGAACCTCGTGACCTTCGGGGCGTGCTCGACATTCCCTGAGGGAGTATGAATTGTTTTCATATTGAGAGAAAGGCACTTACCGTTGAACATATAGCCTGTTGGGGGGAGAGATGGGGGGGGCGAGGGGGTATACCGAGGGGCAGAGAAGAAGAAGAAGAAGAAGAAGAAGAAGAAGCCAAGACGGAGGGTCCTCTCTAATCCCAAACCAGCCCATATCCTGAGGATAAATCTGTTCGCTGGTGGAAAGTACTGGGGGTCTCCCGTTAGACACGTTAGCCAAAGAGTTATTTCGAAGGAACGCGATCGCGATCCCCCGTGATCTTCGTCTTTGGATGCTGCAGGACGGCGCAAGCGGACGAGTCGACGAAGAACGAATCTTGGAGGTGCGTGTAGTAGTAAAGAGACGGTAGAAACGTTAGATGCGTCCGTGACGTTGGTCAAAGAGACGGAGGAGGTGAAAGAGATGAAAGAGGTGGAAGAGGCGGAGGAGGCACAAGCGGTAGAAGTCACTCGTTGAATCGTCCTGGGCCTATAATCCGAAAGTGTCGGTGTCTCCCAGGTATGTCTTATCCTCCCGAAGATCTCGCAGTAAATTTATCCGTGTTGGTACACGAGGCCCCCAGAATGAGAAGAGGCCCCACAAGCAAGCACACTGAGGACAAATTTCTTCGGGGAATTATTTTCATTAAAATTTCCAACTCATCGAGCGATGCTCATTGGGCCAGAACTCTGAAGCTAATTCCGGGGAGTCGACTGACTCTACGCGGTGCTATCTATCGGTGATGCATCCCCTATAACCAACAATTTTTCCCCGAGATATACGCGCTGCTCTAATAGCAGATTCGTTGGCTTTGACTGTTTTTACGTGGATCCATTTGGAAGAAGGTTTATATGGGGACGGGTGCCTGTACCGTAAGAAATGCAGTGTTAGAAGTAAAAAACCCTATTTCAAGGTAATTGTCGCAATTGGACCATTACTCTGGTGTAAATCGTAATTGCAATGGAGCGCTGTAGGAGAGTCGGTGTTATCGATTAACACGGAAAAGTACGACAGCAGACAGTGTGCAATCCTTTTAACGCAACAGCCGTACTGGAGCTTGTAGCTAGCAGAAATGTGACGGCTTTTAAAGGAAAACAAGACAATTGAGGATCAGCGCGATTCATCGCACAATTCGATGTTAAATTTGTGCAATTACACCACGTTATTGGTCTCACCACATGGTCGGTGTATCGTTAACAACGAAATTACGTTATAGTTTTAAGAGCAGTTTTCTTCGGTACACATACGATTGTAGTTTAAATCGCGTCTAGAGGATCCTAGCCAGAGGTGCGGAGCGCGTCGTTCGCTATGCTAATCTTGTAATATACTTGGGATCCACAATGGTCCCGACTGCGCGGGATCTGCATTCGTATTTATGGACGCTTTGGACAACTTGCCTCGTTAAACCGAACGGGACGGGAATAGGTCCCAGGCTCATTGGAGCTCCGGAGGAAGAGACTGCGCGCACAGCGAATTTTATTCATCGTCCGGTACATAAATTAACGTAAACTTGGAATTTAAGGATCCCTTGGTTAATTTCCCTGGCACCTCTTGCCTATCAAATTCTCTCTCTCTCTCTCTCTCTCTCTCTCTCTCTCTCTCTACCCGCTTGGACCGCACAGCTTCTCAGAGACTGTAGACAGCATCATTGAGATCTTTAAGCAGCGTGGTGAGCTCTAAGATTTGCCATCTAACGCCTCTTCCATACGCCAGTGCGTATTCTAGCTCCTACGGTAGGATTTTATTTTAAAGGTTCAAGTTTCAAGCCGACTCAACGTTCGAAATCAAATTACGCGAATCCTTAACTCTTGACTTCACTCTCCGTATCTAATTTTTAATGTCTCCGAGACAGATCTTTGAGAATCCCCACGCGGCTGAACGTATCGACGAACGAAGCTACGTTAAACATTAGAACGAACGATAACTGACAGTCGACAAGAAGAGCGACGCGCCTCCGAAACAGGATCAGTCTTATTGGATTTCTCTGCAAGTGGCTAGAGGAAAAGTTGTATAGCGTAACGCGTGGTTTTACGTGAGAGCAGGGAGCGCCGGTCGTCTAGCTTCTATGGTGTCTCTAAGGGGATCGTGATAATCTCATTTTATTATGGGGTTCTCTCGGCGTTACGCTGGATGTTATCGTTGATTTTATCGAGCATACGGCCAAAAGTGGTGTCGATAAAGTTAGGGACAAATTAGCGCGGCGAATCGCAATGATAACGATCTACTGGTCGCAACTGCTGATATTTATCGCGTTATTAAATTGTAGATTATGGAGACAGCGCCAGGGTGGCACTTCTCAGGTCCATCCTCGAGGGTTACTCCCGTGAACGGGTCAGATCGGACGAACCAAGTTCCAAAGAATTCCAAAGAAGGTTGGCGACTCGCGACTGCCTTTTGCACCGGGTTAATCGGCTACTCGATACGTCATTGGAAAACAGAGAATCGAGCCAAAAGATCAAAGATTTCGGGTCTATTTTCGTGAAGCTTCTGTGTCCCGATGCGATCCGATCGCCGTCGTCATCTTACAAAAGCCGGACAATATTATTAGAATTGTTAAAAGCGTTCCGAGCGCTCGTCATGTATTATTTGTCTCTTATCCTTTCTCCCATTATCGTACGTTGTTGGCTGCTGCTCTCCGGGGCTTTGACTCGGCAGCCTTAAAGGCTGCGAGCCCGAACGATCGAGAGACATTTATTTTCTTCGCAAGCTGTTCCCGCAAACCACGTGATATTTCGCCAGGTCATTCGGTACTCCGTTAACCGACCCTTCACGGCATCTCGCGTCTACTTCTTGTTGTCAGAGCCTTCCTCTCTTTCATCGTGTGCACGCGTTCGCACCAGTTTCCGCGCGTCCGATATCTACGAGAGCAGAGGGAACCACGAGGAAACGTCATCTGTCATTTTAAAGAATTCAAGTAACACTCGCAACAGCAGCAACAGCAGCAACAGCAGCAGGAAGAACAAGAGAAACCGAAGCAGAGTAAAAGGCTGCTGTTTCAAAAGTTAAGTAAAAAAAAAAAAAACAAAAAAAATTGAGTGAAACTCTGTTTGCCGATTGCCAGGATTTCCCAAGCACCCTTGTCCGCGGCAGGTGAGCAGCTCTGCTCGGGCCCCGCGTGGGCCCTGTGTTTAGCCCCCCTCCCGAGCCGGACCTGCGAGAAGAGGGCACATAGAAGAGAGCAGCCACTCAGGGGTGGCAGCTGATTCCATAAGCAGATAGGGAAAATTTTTCGGTCTAAAATAATGGTTCGACCATCCTACCGTGTACACATCGCGCCAGTTCTGTTTACAAACTTCAAACTCACTTATTTTTCCTAAAGTCGTCGCGATTCAATGGACTCCTCGTATTTCTCTGGCTGGGCTGTAGGGAGCTCTTCGATTCTCCGACTGGCCATCCGGCCAACGTCTCGGTAGCTACTCAGGTTTAATCCGACGCCGATAAATTTTGCGTCTTTCGCAAATTCCCCTCCCTTAATTCTATTGAGAATGCTCTCTACGGATTCTCAACAGTCATCCAAATGCCTCCTAGCCGTAACTTCTGTCAAGGAATCGAAGGCCCTCTGGACCGTCGCTGGATACCTACGTGGGCTCTGTCGGATGAGCGGACGATGGTCCAGGTTGCTGGAATCGAGCGGGTGACCCTTATCTTCGAATTAGGTAGCAATTAGGTTCACATGCGCCGGAACACGGAGATGACACGAGACAGGAGAGGCTTCCCAAGTGGGAAGAACAGCTCCTGCGGGAACCGTGTTAAAACGCTTTCGGTGTTTTCGTATTTTCTAATCCGGATTACGTGGAACCTGCCAGAGGAACAGAATCTCCCTGCGTGCATCCAGATACTATGAAGATTGGCCAAAAAAGGAGAAGAGGAGAAAGAAAAAAAAAAAATGAAAAGAGCTACGGAATGGACGAAACGGAAGAATCAACGAAGAAGAACGAAGTCGCGAAGACACGTAACGATTCGTCAGCGATCTCCGATGAAATGGGAGATTGCGTCGGACTGTTGAATTAATGTTGAATCAGCGCGCATCTATTATTTGGATCTCTGGAGCACCGCTCGATCAGAGAATTCGGGGGAGGAGAGCCGATAGCCGAGAGCCGCTCCTTCTCCCGTGACTACATTTCTACACGTATCACGTGACCGAGCGACCAGCAAGAGATTCAACGGACGTTGCCAACAGACCGGAAGCACGCGGCTGCCTTCGAGAAGTTCTGCCTCGATTTCTCAGAGGAATCTGGCAGTCACCTTCCCCAAAGGAGGAAAAGAAACATTAAAGAGGTCCAGCGTGAAATTATAACTATTGACCAGCCGATGTTTTCAACTGCACTCTAAATAGAGTCCGGGTTAACCCAACCCGATCCGATCCGAGCCTAATCAGATTGTCCTTTTCGCGAGGACTCGTCCACATGCACTCGGTCTTATCCACCTTTGCTCTACATATATGTATATACGTGTGTGCGTGTGTACAGCCCACACTCGAAAGAGGACACGTATTTCGATCTGCGGGGTACTCCCGTGGTCGTATTTACATAAGACTCGCATAGGAGCTGACGAGAAACTCGACACCGTATGAGTAACCACACGCGTGTGTGGCGGACAGTCCATGTGTCGCGTGTATGTACATACATATATGTGTATATGCACGAGAGAATACTCGAAGCAGCTTTCTTCTATTACTTTTTTTAACAGCTAAACGAGGAGTTACGCGAGCACGAGTTGCTGCTGTCAATTCTTTCGATTGGCCGAGATAATCGAAACCGCCGGTGTATTTCAATTTTTAAACCTTTTTCCGAAAGTCGCAATGTTCTCCTAAGATTGCTGAGGACTACGAAGTACCGGAAGCGTGGAGGATTAATGGGCATGCTTCCTGTTGAAAGTGAAGCGCCGCTGCCGCCTCCTCCTCCTCCTCCTCCTCCTCCTCCCTCGCGGCACGCGTTAACGTAGAACAAAGAGTAAGAGAAAAACATCTAGCGACGAGGAGTTCCGAAAATCAAAGGAAATCAAAGGAATTCGAATCGATTTCCCGTTGGTCGCGGATGCCCTCCGACGTGTCACAGGTCATTGCCGGATCGTGCGATCGAGCGATCGAGCGATCGAGCGATCGAGCGATCGAGCGATCGAGCTCTGCCAGGCCATTCGGTTGGCCCAGAGAGACTCTTACTCGTTAGGTCCATTAGGTGCAACACGAATGGAGGAGCAACGCGCAAAGTGGCTGTCCAGTCTCTCTGCTGTCCAACTAGCGAACGTAGCGAATAAGCGTAAATTTAAGTATACTCGATAGACGCACCATAGCTAACGTAGCGCAGCCTCTGGCGAGTCACTCGCACGTTTTTCAAACCCACCTGTGCCGATCGTTTCTCCCTTCTGTTATAAACGTGTATTAGAATTCAGATTTTATAACTTATTTTTCGAATCGGGCACAAGAATCCTTCGATATTCTGTGGCAGTTGCCTGGGCGGCGGCTCGGGACGATTCCTCCGATCGATCGTCAGCGAGTGGTACGAGCAAATTGAGTCGAAGAAGGAGAGATGGGAAAGCACGTGCGTGCACGTGGGTCGTGTGGGTTATCAAGCGAGAATTACACACGAGCGTCTATGCTAAGCGAGGAGTCTGCATTCCGGGAATGCGTCGACGAATGAATGGCCCTTATGTGTGACACACACCGTGGGGATGTCAGGATAGTCGGAGCCTTCCGCAGGGAGGAAAGGGAGGACTTTGAAAAGAGCGGAGGGTTGTTCTTTTTGAACGGCACCGCCTGGAGAGGAGCTGGAGATGTTCAAGGCGGTTCCCTTGTTACTCCATAGGGCGCGTATGGGCACGCACACGCACGCGCACACGCACACACGTGCGAGTGCACGTGCACGTGGCTCCTACGAGGAGGCCTGTCAGCTGACACGGCTCTTGACATCCTCTCGAAGGGGCTTTTTACGGGAGCTCTCCGAGCGCAGTAATGTTTTTGCATGTGTGGCCAGTGAAAATGGCCGGGCGCTCCTCCCAATATGGCCGTCGGCTTCCTACTCCTCGATCTCCCGAATAGTATGAATATGGAGCACCGCTATAGAGATCGAGAGTGTCTTTCGAACCGACGGGACTCACAATCGGTTGCTCGTCCCTCCCTCACTCCCACCCGTTCCACCCTCCTTCGCATTTACGCACAATGCGTAGTGGCCGATCGGATCCTCAGGAACTTTTATGCGTACCTTTATGCGTAAAATAAGGAGAATTTAAATTCGTCTCGATTCACCAAAGGTTTCATGTACATTAAAACGACTAGTTGATCTCGACACTCGTCGGTTATCGCATTATCACTTTCAGAATTTCTATTTAAATGTTGATCTCTCGCAAAGACATTGACTGTTCGCTGCTGGCCGTTTCACGATTCGTGTTGCGCGTCGGAGGGTTTCGATTTAATGAGACGTCGCGACGCCCCGAATACGCGAGTTTTGCGCGTAATGATCCGCGGCTATACAGTGGCGGCGTCGGTGTCTCGGTACCATAGTGTAGAATCCAGGAGTTCTCTGGTTTCAGCCAGAGAATTCTCTCTCTCTCTCTCGCTCGCACTCTCGCCATACACTCTCTGTCTCGTTCTCTTCGTTACCGTAGAACACTCGCGAACAGTTTCGTGGCTATTTCCGTCCCGGTATGGAGATTGTGTTGGCCAAAGAACGCGTGCCTGGCTCACGCGTCTTGGTGAATGTCTGCACACGTGAATGCGTGAACGCGTGAATGCCCCATTCCGTTCACTAAACTATGGTATGCCCGTGTACTTGAAGCTGACTTTTTCGAATTTGATCACGAAATAGGAAATTCCGTGCTTACCCACGCTTTGCATGATTTTCTAATTTCGTGCCTCAATTAAGATCTCAGAATGATATTATGCTAGTGCTGGTGGTGGTGGTGGTGGTGGTGGTGGTGGTGGTGGTGGTGGTGGTAATATCGACAGACCTGCACTACGATCAAATTATTAAATTGACGTCCAAAATATATTTATACCTACTGGTCCACGGCACTGTAGTTTCCGGTTATTTCAACCGAATAATAAGAAAAGATCTTTTCATCCTCTCGAATTAACGAGGAAGGAGTAGTCAGGCACGTTCAACCGATAAAAAGCTGCAAAATTCGACTTCTCTCAAGCGGGATACTTGAAATCCTTTACAGGGTTTTAACGCGCCAGCGCTGTCGGCGCCATCAAAGTTTTCCCATGAAAATGTCGCCCCGAAGGGGATGCGAAAACCATAGGACCACCCTTATATTCGTTCTTATCTTCAATACCACTCACGCCCTCAGCAGCTTGCGGCTTCTCTCTCTCATGGACGTCATCATCTATCTATCCACGTTGCTTCCGTGCGGATCCCTCACGCCCTTTCTCCAGAGTAAATATTGGCGCAGCCACCCCCATCGGCAGGCCGTCGCGGCGGCGGCGGCGTCGGCGGCGACGACGACGACGGCAGCAGCAACCCCTCGCTAGCCAACGTGTACTCTAGGAACTACTTGCTTTTGCTACGCCCCTTCTCTCCCTCCCTCTCATCCTCTCTCTCTCTCTCTCTCTCTCTCTCTCTCTCTCTCCCATCGACTAGACGCATCGCGTCCCGACGCCTCTCCATCTACTCCCTGACATCCGAAGAATAGAAGCCCCCATAGAAAGCCCTAGCTAGAGCCTGGTACGCGTGCAATATAGTAATCGTCGGACTTATCACCCAATGATAACTAAAAATACCTATAGAAACTTACAGAGTGTAGAGACAAAGGAGGTATTGTATTAAGAAAAAGAAAAGGAAAAAGAAAGAAATACTTGGTCCACCATTCGCAGAAATCATCAGTCGAACCGCAATGGAGGTCGCCACAATTAGATAACGCGAAATAATAAACACATCTCAAGAATCGCCTCGGTGTTTTGTCTATCTCTCCTCTTATCGTAATAACAACGGCTGAGCCGTAGAGCCGCGGAGCTATTTGGCCAGGCATACGATAAACAAAACACTCGGAGTAGTCGGCTAAAGTATACATAGTCGTAGTCTCGCAAAGTTGGTAATATACATATTTCTAGCCCAGCTTCCAGGTAGACGAGATCTATAATCTTCAGAGTAACGATACGAAGTATTCACAAGATGCACGGGAGGACTGAGAAGAAATTCAATGAGGAACGAGAGAATTTTCAAAGGGCTGCCGGGAATTTCAAGGTTGCCGTCTCTCCTCTCCTCTCCTCTTCCACTCGACCCGCGTGTTTCCACGAATGGAAAAATCCAGGCTGAGCGAGTTCTGCGACGAACGTGCAAAAGTAGGGGAAAAAAGGTAAAAAAAAAAAGATCCACTATCCAAGTAGGCCATTCCTCGCACACGAGGAGACGCGTGTCAGGACGAAAGCAGAAGGAATCGTTACGTCGGACAGGAGAAACACGGTAGAGATGGCTTCATGTGACGTCAGAAACGTACGGATTGGTTCCGATAAAAGGGAGGCGGCGTACGAGAGCACCCGAGGGTGGCTCTCTTTCTCTCTGTCTCTCTTTAATTCCCAGCCAAAATGTCTCGCCACCCCCCCGCTTGTCTCTCTCTCTCTCTCTCTTCTTCTTCTTCTTTTTCCGCTTCCTCTTTATGGGGTACATTAGTAATGTTTTGTTGACACGGGGAGAACCAAGAAGACGAGGCCATTACCGTATGGCTGCGGCACCCTATCGTCGCAAGCTGCAAGATGTCGTCCGTGGCCGCATCCCCAGCATTCCCAGCATCCCCGGCATCCCCGGCATCTCCGGCATCTCCGGGAGCTTCCTCATCGTGGATGACACTTTGTCCAGTAAACTTTGCATTACACAACCCTTCGGGATACCTTCTATCGTTAACTAACTGCCCCCCCCCCCCGCCCTATTACATCGACCTTCCTTACGCGCGGCCACAACTTCCGGCCGTTTTTTTCCAAGCCTTCCCTCAGTTGCTTCTTTACATACATAATCATCTTACTCGGAAAGCTCCGCATTCACACAGCCCTCTGCTCTTAACCATTCTGTTCACCTTATATTGTTGTTTCAGCATCTCAAGAAAAACAAGCGGACGCCTCACGGAGACTTTTCGGCGGCCATAAAGACGGACGCACATTTTCAAAGCCTTTCCTGGAGCTAGCGCGCGTTACACAAAAGACAAAAGGTTTCGCGACAGTTGCTCAGAATGTTTGAGCATCTTTTGAGGCGCGGCCTGCCGCCATACGGCGCGACCGCAACCCCCGACCACCCCCGACCACCCCAGATCTCCCTCTCGCCGCCCCATTACCCTGAGCCTTTGGCTGCACGATAAAGTTTCCCATTCCTGGAACGACTGGATCGCGATGAGAACGGGGACACGAGAAGACAGGCTGCGCGTACAAGTGGCACCGCGCGCAACCCTTTGTCGCTCGACGACCCATCAAACTTTTGAGAAGTTACCACGAAGAGAGTGGATGAAAGAAAAAAAGTGGTGGGAGTGGGTTAGGGCGCAGGCTCGATAGTCAGGAAAACAAGAAACGCAGGAGAATTATTTGTGTGCAAAGGCAAGATGCGTAAATGGAGAAGACGAAGTCGATGCAAATAAGCAGAAACACTGTGGGACACGAGCGAGTCGTGAGTTATGGACTCGTAGAATTGTATATGTTTGCACCTACAGTATAATCTAGAGAGTGGACGTGTGCACAGTATGCACAGTATATCAATGAGAATATTAGTAACGGAATATCGCAGCGCATGTTTACTTGGTGGCAAAGCAAGAGATAACAGGAGTGTCGCCGTCCTGACTGGCAAAATGCATCCGCCGCAACTTTCAGGATCGCAGCTAGAGAAACTCTGAGACTGCAGAGTAGAGACACGCACTCACGCACTCACCCACGCACGATCACCGATGCATTATTTTTTATCATTATTTGACATTAGCCACTGAACGATCCATAGGAGTGTCTGTCTCTCTCTCTCTCTCTCTGTCCTGACGATGGACCCTTTGACGGGTTCCTATCACCGTGCGACGCACGCGCCTCCCCCCGTCCCGACCTCCCTCCCCCACTCCTCTCTTCCTTCTCTTTCTCTCGTTGATTCGCCATGTTCGAATATCAACTGAAAAAATGCGCATTTCTCGCTAGGATATCAAATAACGAGGAGCGTGTGCGTCTAGGCGGGGTGACGATTAAAAGATGCTGAGTGTCGCGAGATGTACACGTGACTATGACGATTACGAGGAAAAACATTCAGCAGAGTCTGCCGGGGACGCTTGGCGTCGTTGCTAGTTTTTTACAGGAGACGTAAACCAGAAAGAAATACATCTCTGTTCCGGAACAGCCAACGATATGAGCGACGCTGGGCGTCCACGCAATCAAATTCAGTCTAGCGGACTCGATCAGCAACGTCAAATCGCTCGATAACAGTTCCCATGAGATGTACGTCGTACGGGAAGAGAGAGAGAGAGAGAGAGAGAGAGAGAGAGAGAGAGAGACAGAGGAGTGTTTTACGGCGCGTCGAAAGAGACGCCCACGAGACGCCTCCTATCCCCCGAGGGAGTGCATCCGCCCCTGAGAGTCGGACGCGTCTCGTTTACTTGCGGCGAAAACACGAGGCGAACGATGCGCGATTTCCGAGGGTCAACCTGGAAGCAGAGATCGGAAGTGTTCTAGGCGCTAGAATGCCCGAAGACTCGCAGAAGCGACGTACGTGGGAAAACACGAAGGCCGATATATCGTATCTGCGTTGCTTACAATATTGTCTGGCCGTTCTCTTTTAATAAAAGGGTAAAGGGGGCGCGTGGAGGATCAGCGGGGCTCGACAGTGCATGGGCTAATTTTTTGGGGCGTCCCTTGTGGGATTTCCTGTAATTAATATGTCGCGAATACTTTGGCTACGTATCCACGATACCTGGAACCTACTCGATATGGTCGACGTTAGGTAGCGGGGTAGCGGCTATGCTTTCTATGGGAATACACAGAAGCCATAAGATATTCGATACGTTCCCCACGGTGAGTTCTGGGGAACCAGCCTGCCACGGTGGTGCTTCCCACTTCCTCCCTTGAAGGCGCAGCCAGCGCACCGTGTATTTCTTCCCGAGAGAAAGACCCTTTTCTCTCGGTTTTTCATTTTCCACTTTTTATATTTAAACTCATCGTTCTTCTTCTCATCGGGGTAGCCTACCTGCGCACCGCGAGGACCAATTTCTAAGGGCAGCAACCTACAGCGCCGCACCCCGGCCATCGGCGCGCGAGGGAACCTCTGCTTTTGAATTTGTTGGCTTTTCTTGTTCCCGCAACTACGTCAGGGCGACCCTCGCGTCACGAGTTACGCTGGACGTTTCTAAAATCGGATGTGGAGCAACGACCTTCGAGACAACACACGCGAACCTTAGCTCTCCTCTCTGACTTCTCTTCTTCGATTCTTGCTTGTGAATTGTTCAACCTCGAGTGCGTAACCGAACTTGATTCTTTCGGTGCGATTAGCCTTCTCGGAATCCCCCTTCGATCGTCCACGCAGTTTGGCAATCGTCCGAATGACATTTCGGCGTACCGGTATACTATAGAGAAATTACTCACGCAACAAGATCCAATTATCATTGATGCCCGTAGTACTTATAAATACGATGCCGACGGAACGGAGGTCGAGTCTCGAGGAAGCAGGAGCTTTACGTAGAGGTCGCAGGCGAACGCAGGAGAATCGGTGAGGAACAGTAACGGATCAAGGTGCAAATTGAGAGATAAGGACGAAGGACACCCCGCGAGGAGGTCGCATGGAAACCGGCAGCGCCTTTGCTGTAAGGAAATGCAGTAGCGTCTCAGGCCGTATTTACACCGCGAACGGGTAGTATTTAGGCGTTGAAGCTCTAGCGAAGGTCTTTATCGTTTGCCGATGCGGCCCATGCTAATTTTAGGCCTAGCCAAGGCGTCCCGGTGCCTCGCAGGCTTGGAGGCTTGGAAGCTTGGAAGGCTTGTTATTGTTTTAATAGGTCCGACCAGTCGGCTGTAGCCAATACCGACCGACGTCCTGAGCGGCTCAAAGGACCGACACAACGACGCCTAGCACTGCTGCTTCTATGGTGCACTTCTTCATAGTATACCGCCGCGTCCCTCTCGGCAAGACGTCGCGCGTCGCGGGGCCATACGTCTTACGTACACCCCAGCTCGCCCCCCTTGTCAAAATCGCGCCGAAATCGTCCACGCCACTCATACACGTATTCTATTGAGAATTCTACTCGGGAGACTCACCTGTGCTCGGCAGCACGGTCGCGCTGCCTTCTGTTCTTGAACCAATTGCTGACCTGGGTCGTGGTCAATCCCGTACTCTCTGCCAACTCCCGTTTCTCGCGCGGGGATGGATAAGGATTGGCTGCGTACCATTCCCTCAGGACGCTGCGGGACTTCTCCTTGAAGCAGTACGACGTCTCCTCGCCGTCCCAGATTGTTCTCGGTAAGGGAAACTTGCGTCGCACTCGATACTTTCCTTGATGCGACAGAAACGTTAAATTCTCTTAAGTCCGCGCGCTCCCTCGTAATTCGTGAAAATTGAGCGAAATAAAAGCGTATTTTCAAGACTCAATAAGAGCTGCGCGTACACAATAAAAGTGAATGATAGCTCATAGGCTGGAAAGACGCACGCACGCACGCACGCACGCACGCACGCACGCACGCACGCACGCACGCACACGCGTACACCCAGTGTGCGATCTCACCAAGCAAGACGAAAGCATCAGCATGTTATAACGAGAGAAGGTACTAACCGACGGCACCGAGGGGCCTTCCTCGCAGTCTCTCCGATTCGATGTAATGGGCCTTGAGCCAGAGGGCCTGGAGCTTCGTGTGATTGTGCGGACTGAAGGTGTGACTCTCGAGGACCCTGTAGAGTTCCTTGAAGTTTCCCCGATGAAAAGCGACGATGGCCTTAGCCTTGAGGACGCTCTCGTGCCGATGAAGTCTGGCGCAGGCTGGCAGTGACCAGAGGAACCTGCCCAGCCTCTCGACGGATCCAGCCTGCTGAAGTACCTGGACAGACGACACCATCGCCTTGAAGACGATAGACAGGGGGGGCACACTGTTAGTCGGCAGAACTCATCCCGCGATCTCCTCTTACTCTAGTGTATCTTGTATTTGAGATTCTTCGATTGAAAATTCATCAGCCCCGTCGCTCTCACGGATTCACGTTTCACATGAAATTCCACTCGGACTTTCCCAAAAACAGGCTTCTCGTTCAACGAGCGACGGAGAGATTCTGCATTTTCTCTTCTTTCACGATTCGTCCAATAAGAAGGATAATGGATCTTGTTAAGTTCTTTCTTTATTTCTTCGAATAAAAGAATCCTGAGAATTTGCCGATACAAGACAACTAGCGCCCACGTCACACGGGTCACACGAACGCGAATCTATGAACGGCTTGTCTCTCTCTCTCTCTCTCTCTCTCTCTCAAGCAGCTCGCAATGCTCTTTACTTCGAGGACTGAAAGTCTCCCATCGGTTTACAAAAGGCCTCAAGTTTTTCCGTGTGACGAAGGCAAGGAGGTTTATACGTCTAGCCGTGCGCACGCGATGGAGCCAGAATTGTCGAGGAGCAAGAGCACCAGACAATTTTATAGGTTCTTCACGCTACCAGAGTCAACTCGGTGCTGCGTGTCCAGAAACGACGTCTTCCGACGCTCTCTCTGCACAGCAGACTTCCGCTGTCCCAGACGTCGCTACATTCACGCTCCTGTTAACTCGTTCGATGTAAACGAATAGCAATTTCATTTGACTTTCGGCGCGTCTTTGACTATACTTTGCTTCTGCGAATCGACTCGCCTGACAATCTCCTGCGCGCTCAATATTTGACACACGAATTCGCACATATCAGGACTCTTGGTCCTCCGCGTAAATTCTGCGAAAGAAATGGAAACGAGCAGACGATCAAAACCATTCGAGCGAGTCGACTGATCGAACGATGACAATTCTTTCCTATAAATACGGGAGACCACTTTTCTAAGCTACAGCAATGAGCTGTAAAAGATTTATTGCGACGCAGAGAGATCATTAATTCCGAGTTCCCTCCAATTTTACTTGCAATCAGTTAGTCGTAATAATTTGTATCTATTCGAATGGCTCTTGTTGGAGGGACCTTATCTATCAATAAGATTTAATGCAAACGTGTGCCTCCCAGAGTTCCCAGAGTTTCCAGAATTCGCGTTCTACTCGTCTATCGATTATAATCGGATAGCCCCATTTAAGAATGTGTCCGAGGACACGTGGAAAAGATTTAGGGCGTAAATGTTTTTATCGGTGAGAATCGAATCTCGAAAAACGAAACAGAAGGTCCATGTATCGGTCGCGCACGTAATGTAGCTACGTATGCACGTACGGATATCCCGATGTCAACAGTGAGAATAAATGATTTTGCGCGTCGCAGAGTTTATATCCGAGATGAAAGCGTGCGACGAGCCAATCTTGCGAGTAATTTCATTCTGAGAGAGAGATCGCGCGCGCGCGCGCGCACACACTGAACGGCATCATGGCCACACAACCATTTCGGGTTTGGGCTTCGTTAGGATATTTGACCAGTTAAAAAGCGGAGTCAGTCGCGAAGACGCAATTCGGCAGCCGTTCGACGTGCGACGATCGACTCCGTAGAACCACCCATACTCGTACTACCCCTCATGGACTTTCTTTCTACATAACGAGGGGGGAGGGGGAGGGGGGGGTGGCTCGTCACGGGTTGATAAATAATAATTCGTTACCGCACAAGTAGTAAAAGGAGCGAGAAGAAGATAATTTCGAGGCTGAATAAATAGTAGTTGTCGAACGCACCTCGCAAACACAGGCGACCTGTTCCTGGGTGAAACCGAAGCTAGGAAGCTGTCCGTTGGACGTCGCGCCGCCGGCGGAACTTGCCGGGCTGTCCTGGGGACTGTAGGTAGTCGGCCCGCCGGCAGGTCCGTAGGCTCCCGTTGAGTCGACCGATGTCGCGTGTGCACCCAATGGTGTCGGCGTGCCCTGAGGACTATAATCTCCGGTAGAGCCGAGAACGTCAGTCACCGAAGAGGGTCCCATGCTACCGGGACCGGGACCACTGGATGTCGCTCCTCCGTAGGCCATCATCACCTCATCTCCGGGGACCGCACCGCCCCCTGGCACACCGTTTCCTCCACCCTCCACCGTGAAACACCCTCTCTCGAGCACTATGACTTTTGACGCACTTATTTCTACGCGTATCCTATAAACACGACTCGAGATCAGCCTCTACTTTCTCTTGGTCTTGCTGATTCGATCGATATTTTCAAAGGGCTAAGTATGGCGCATATTCCCGTCGAAAGCAGCTTCCTCCGAACTCGTCCTTGTCCTCTCGATTCTCTTTCTTCGTTTGCCAAGCCTCTGCTTTATTTTTCCGTCTGCCAGCGTGTCCTCTTCTCTTGCGGGACTCTTATCCTTTTTTTCGGTTTCGCGACTGGGTACTAGTCGGATGGCCATTTACGTCTCGACATCCTTGCAAAAGTGGTAAAAATGTTCCATCCGCCTCCTGAAGCACTGCCGGACGAGGCACGCGCAGCGTCTCATCCACAATCGCGAGATGACGCTGATACGAGCATCAGGATCAAATGTCCTCCGAAGTCGATGCGATATTCTCACTAATCCCTCAAATGTATCCTCGAGCCGCCAGCGACGATTGTCAAACGTCCAAAACAATGGTTTCCTCTTGATTGTCTTATTTTTCTTGTGCAAAATAAGAAACCTTGCAGAGAAATTAGAAGGGAAGACAGTCGTCGACAAATACGAAAGGAAGCAAAGTACCGTTGCGTTATCAATGAAGGAGAATAGGTATCCCCTTTGCGGAGGAAAATGAGGTAAAGTGAGGCGAGGAAAGAGGAACCCACGAGAGCAAGAGAGTAGAGTAGAGTAGAGTAGAGTATAGAGAGAGAGAGAGAGAGAGAGAGAGAGAGGGGGGGGAAGCCCAAAGTCGGGTCGCGGATGTGGGGTAACTCCGAGCACTCAAAGATATTTTTAGGCTGCGTAGTGGGTCTCGGGTGTCGCGGCGGCTCGACGAGACTACTGCCGGCGCACTCGGGGATATTTCTCGTATTACCTCTCGCGAGAGCAGCTACGCTTTCCGTTCAAGTTCTAACACTGCATCCTCTGACGCTCTATTCTGGACACTCCTTTCGTTTTTTAAACTCCGCTACACTCTCTTGATTGTGCGCTATCCTATAGTCCCTCGCTGCTTTTTTTAATTATTCCTTCTCGATCCACGCTTGACCGGACAGTATCCAGTGGCGACCGCAACTATTCCGTAATCCTCCAGGAGAGCACCGAGGGGCCTTAATTGTCTTGCATTACCAGATTACTATATCCGAGATTATGGATGACATCTCGCTACCCCTCTCTCTCTCTCTCTCTCTCTCTCTCTCACTCTCTCTCTCTCTCTCCCTCTCGATACACCTGTTCTCCTCTTTCGTTGAGTTTTCTAGTCTCTAGGTGCAATCGAGATACCAAGATCGGTTCGATTAGCACTGGCGATTTTTTGGACTTTCGAGCACGACGTCGTCGTATCCACGGGCTCGTGTTTCGTGGGTATTTATAGCCGCTCGCTTCTCGCACGACGCTTCGTCTATTATTAGGATCCCGTTAAACAGTCGATCCTCGTTCCTCGGCACTCGATTACAACGATTCGATGTTTCCTCGTCGAGGGGTAGACTATCTACTTTGTTCGTCGCTCTTCCTGTCACTGACGATCGGAAAGTGAAAGAGTCTCTCTGGAGACTCGATTGATGGAAATTGTCAATCCTGATTTTGCCACAATCACTGCGTAACGTTGTCGCAAGGATTAGGTCAAACGCGCGCGCGCACGCACAACCTTCTCAACTTGTGTGACACCGATAAGCCTCACAGGAGGTCGTGTGGCGATTCGCAAGGAGGAACACGCGGCGAACGATAATAACACTCCTGCGCTGCCACGCGAGAGATGCTGTCTTACGCACGCACCCGAGACGACTGACACGACTGACACGACTGGCGCACGCCGACGTCCCGGAGGCTCCTTCCTCTCTCTCTCTCTCTCTCTCTCTCTCACACACACACACACAGTCTCTCTCTCACTCTCTCTCCGTCATGCGCGACTGCCAGCCTATTGGCTGGGGCGGTACCGGGCTGACAGCTCGATCGCGCCTCTTCCCTATTGGCGAATAGGCGGTGCTCGGACCACCATCCTATTATTCCATTGGCTCGCCGACGGGGCCCGTAAATAAGCCTCATTAAACTTACGACGTCGACGTCGGCATCGTCGTCGGCGTCGATCTCCTCGCTCGCCCTCGCAACAATTTCCTACGCTGGCGAATAAGAATGATCCCGTGTGGCCGTGGTGGCCAGAAATCGAGTGTGGCTCTTGTACGTGGTCTTATGTCTCCTATGTGGAAAAGCTCAGAGCAATGCGGCACCTTCGCGCGCTCGTAGATCGCGCATCCTCAGTCCCGCGCGTTCTCGACTGTTGCCGGGTAAAATTGTCGCTGCTCGATGCGTCCCTAAAATTACATGCGCGCGTACAAATCGATTTTAGGAATTCGTTCATAAAATCAATAAACCTGTCGCCGATTCTTTCGACGAAGCAAGATATGCACGTAGCCTTCCACGTGGACGCACGTGACCTTTCTGCTGATCCACGAATCGGCTGTACGCAATGCCGTATGTCGAATGACGCGCACATGAGCAGCACGTAATTTGGGAGCGATGAAGAGCACAGGAAGCGAACGAGGCCTGCGGCGGTCGAACTCGTCGACGGGGAAAAAGCCAGAAGTGAAAAGGGAAACGAGTATTCGCAACCCTTTGGATAACCACCGGATAAAGAATTAATGGAGAAACCCTTTTAGGAGGGAACACACGAGCAGGTCCTTGTAGGTGCTCGTACGTCCTCACGTCGTCCAACCCCGCGAGGATTCTTACGCGGTCGTAGAGAGGGTCGGCGTAAGAGTCAGGCAAATAGTGCGATAGACAGAGAGCAACGGATCGCGAACGTAACAGAACGAA
>JARQTH010000063.1:2594296-2645461 GCA_030142595.1 Trachelus iudaicus
AACCAGAAATCGAGAACGTTATCTGTATCGGGAACCGGAGCCGCCTTGGGACCGTGATTCGAAAAATCACGTCACAATATACGTATAGACTTCACTCCAGGCGAGGACGTTGTTGGGCTGTAGGTTCCCCCAGGGTCGCGGCGGATCGCACGTTTTCCTCCTCCGTGCAGCGGCGAAGCACGAGGGAAATTCAGGGAACACAAAATTCCCCTGGACGATTGGCTCGTCGCACCGATGGTTCCTCTCGTTGTCCTCGTTTTTCAGTAACTTTTTACGATTTTACGTTTTTCCCAGTAGGACAACGAGTTCATCTGCCTGCAATGAGGATACGAATTGAAAATGGCCGCAGGGCATCGAAGATGGCACCGCAGCCTGGATAAGGGACGCAGAGACGCAGGGACGCTGCGTCGCGCTCCGCGTAGCGCAGAGGCTGCGCGGAAGATGCCGAGTAACGACGACGCATTCTTTTCCCTCGAGTGTCCCTTCCTGTCTCTTCGCCATCCCGCATCCGGGTCCACGCTGACTCCTGCAGCAGCGCCCCCTTCGATACGGACGCGTACAGACGCCGACGCCGACGCCGACGCGCAGTCCAGGATGACCGAGGGAGACAAAGAGGCGGCAGAGGATTTTCCCCGTTTAACGAAACGGCCCTCGTGTTTTCTCAGACTCGCGGTCCATAACCTGCACACTGGTTTTCCACTCTTTCTCAACGTCCCGAGTCTCCCCGGAGTCTCCCAAGGAAAGGAAAAGAAAGAAAAGAAAAGGAAACATCTTGTGCGTACACACGGGATTCTCCTAAAATAATGCCTGCTGACCACATTTCTTCGGGGCGGTCGTGCTCGACCTGTCCCTGCGGCCGGGACGTCATCGAGTGTTTTGCATAAAGTCCCCTTTCCGTGCTGACATGGGACGAGCGACCACGACCAGCCTCCAGTCTTCTGCATTTTATCATTGAAAGTCCCTTGTTGTTTTTCGAGGATAACAAATACAATTTTCAGTGCAAAGTCTATCTTGGCAATTGCTTCCGTCCTTGCGCGTACGCACGCACCCGCACGCACCCACACTACACGCTATGGTCGGCCAGTACCTCTAGCCCCTCTTTTCCGCTTTTCCGCTTTTCCGCTTTTCCTGCTCTCCTGCTTTGCTGTCTCATCGTGATAATATCGTGCTCGTTCGATTTCATTGGGATCCAAGGGAGATTGGATTGTCATCGCATAAAGGCGGATTTCAATTTGAATAGCTCGGCGGCAACGACCTACGTCGTCGTCGTCGTCGTCGTCGTCGTCGTCGCAGCTACCACCGCCGCCGTCACCTCCGTCTCTGTCGTCAACGAACAATGGCCAGAGGCTTCCTTCGTAAACGAGGAAGCGAATCGAAGAAGCTTGATTGATTTTCACAATAGAACCTCTCTCTTCCGACCTTTGTGCCTTTCTTTATCTTTTTCTTTCTTTTCTTTCCCCTGCTGCTCATTTTCTCTCTATATCGATGCCTTACAATTTTAATCGCAACAGGACACGCCGCGACGATATATTTTCTCATCGGCCCAAGTCGTTATGAACTTCGTCACAGCCTTGCGTCCACTCTGCCCACTTACCTAACACCCTTTTCAAGCCACCGTATTCAGGAGGAGGATAGAGCCTTACCGACTTACCGACTGTTTGGCTCATAAAAATCAATATACATTTTCGTATTTCGTCCAGACTCACTAAGAATAATACGGACGTTAATCTCGAACGACTGCAATCTCATGACGTGGCTCCTTTTCTCCACGGACTCGGCAACACCTTGTCGCCGCAGCTTCTGACCCAACAAAACTTAAGCACGTATTCTAGCCGATTCCTATGGGATTTCCACGAAGTGTCAGACTGTTGTAAAGCGCCGACCCGTGTGTGGTTTCATCGTTCGCCCTGCAGTGAGCTGCGTGTGTGTGCGGGCAGGGGGGGGGGGGAGGGGACGCCACCCCCTTCATAACCAGACCGCAGGGACTGCAATGTATTCTCTGACTATACGTGCGATCCTGCCGATCGATCTCAGTTTGAGTCTTAATTTGGACGTTTACTCGAAGGAACTGCGTCAAACAGGACCCGAATGAATCGTGAACGATACGACGGATAGGAATAATAATTTCTCTAGGCTCCTGGAAATCGTCCTGTCCTTCCCCCCTCGTACAATGCCAAAAGGCGAAGCGTCGCACTGCCGGGCAGAGGGCCAGCGAGTGTGCCGCCGGGGTCTCCTGGATCGAGTAGTCGAGGGGGAGGGAGTGGGGAGGGGATGGAGCGTGAGAGGAAGAGAGGAAGAGAATAGGTCAGAAGGAGAAGCGCGTATCGCGTTCCCATAAGTAGCAGCATGGGGCCCCCCTACGAGATCCCGGTAGTTTCCTCTCGTTGAGCAGTAGGCAAATACAGAAGCTCTCATTGAAGCGGAGGCGCCAGGTAGAATTCGAGCCGGTATATGGGATCCCGCGGGGAGACTCTGAATGACACGTAATTGCATCAGGGCTTTACCCTCGTTCGTGTTGTCAACCTCGAGAAATGAAACCGTAGCCGGCCGCGGGGACAATTTTTCTTTATTTCTTTCGTTCCGTCTTTTTCGTTACCTCGAGTACTTTTCAATCTCCCGTACCTGCTTGCTCCCTGTCCTGCACGACACGCAGCTATATTTATTCTAATTCTGCGAATTGTTTTCAATGTATTTTTTTTTTTTCGTATTCTTTGATTATTTCATTATTTGATTATTTGGCAACAATATTGACACGATGACAGGATAGAAAAATATTTCCTTGACCGTTAGGCTCGTAAGTTTCAAATGATTCGCGGTGCCTCTCGTTCCTCTTTAATACCGATGGCAGGTTCACCTACCAGGTGCTTACCCACGAGAATACGTTCTGCGTCGAATCGTCCATCCTCGAACATCGATCATCCTCGAGGACAGGTCGCTCGTGACTCTCTCGGGTATGGAGCGACGTGTCCTTTGAACTTTCTATCCGACAGGTTCCGCCACTGTATTGCCTTAGGAGCTCCACGCGAGACATCGCACTTTCCAGGAGCAGCTTGGGTGCGTATCGCACGATGCATTGGACATCATTGGCCTGCACACTGCTGCATCTCTTTCCCTCTCCTTTTTCCTTCTCCTTCTTCTTCTTTGCTCTATCGCACGAGGATTTCGTATCCTTGCAAGGGCCAGCTTTCTTCAGTTTACAAGGACTGATAACGCGTTTCACTCCAGTTTCCGCCTTTCCTGCGCTGTCCTTGGATTCGGCAGCCTCCCTTACCTTCGCGACTTTCTCCTTCGCGCAGGACTGCTTTCTCGATTCGCTCGTTGTCCTTCTACTCGCCCTACTACCACCCTTCTTGCATCTCTCGACCTCCTCCCTCTCCTTGGCTAACTGATCCTTTACGGACTGCACATCGTCCTTCTTCGCTCTCGTCGAATTTACTTCGGACTTCTTGACTCTTCCTTCTTCGCAGGACAAAGTCCTCGTACCTCGCTGACAGGACACGTCCCTCTCCTCTATACTCGATTTCTTGCACTTGGGTCCTGGCTTTGGATACTTTCTTGCGATTATATCCTCTCCGCATTTTGCGTGATCCTTCCCGTCGTTTACGTCACGGCCATAGAATCTCCCGAGTATCGGAGGAGAAGGGCGCCTGGGAAGATGGGTGCAAAAGGATCTTGAGCCGCAGGAGCCGCGTCTACCGGAAGACTGGGACCTATTGGAAGGGCAGGACTTGTCGCTTCCGCGCGAGCAGGATCCTTTTCTTTTCTTCGATGCTGACTTCTTCTTCTCTCGCGGACATTGAGGTTTATTCGTGGTGCAGGTTTCAGTACCTGCATTCCCAGGACACACGTAACCCTTGCAGACATTGCTCTTTCGCCTTTCCTTCGAGCACTTCGCTCTTCTCGGGCTACAAGGCGATCTCGATCTCTTTTCTTCGGACTTTGCACGTTTCTTCGCGACGGATTTGCTGCTCCCGCAGGATCTTTCTCTGGACCTCTTGCAACTGTCCCGTTCCCTGGTACAGGAGGGGCCTTTCCTGGTACAAACGTCCTTCTTGCTTTTGCTCTTCTTCCTGGCAGGACACTGCGGCTTCTTGGTGCTGCACGTCTCCTCCGTCATTCTTTCAGGACACACGGCGGCGGCGCCTCTTGTATCATCGAGCGCCTTCCCGCCGCAACTCGACCTCCTTCGTGCTTTCTCTTTGACCTTGCTCTTTCTTTTAGGAGGCTTACTTACTCTGGCGCTGCACGTTTTCCGTGTCCTACGACATTTTTTCTTTCGAGCTTTCTTCCTTTCCGGACATCCAGCTTTATTCGCACACGACGAATCGTTTTCATCGTCGAAGCAGCCCTTCCTCTTGCATCGGTCCGCCTCCTTCTTGCAAGATGATTCCTCTCTCTTCTTTGCGCTGCTCTTGCTCCTCGGACAGTCGTTTCTCGCGCTGCAGGACGATTGAGACTTTGCGGTACACGCTGCGGAAGCTTTCTTCGATTCCCTCGGGAATCCCGGAAGTGATCGCGCGGTACGTGGGAGCGCCGATTGCCCGCTGGAATTTGTCAGGACTCCAACCGAGCCGATGGACGACAGACCGGAAACTGATCGTCCGGATGATATAGAATTGAGCGAGGTCCTTGATTCCTTAAGTCGCAGTGATGGTATTGTCACGGACGCGCTAGGAATTCGGGTACCTCCTGAGCAGGAACTCGGTGCAGCAGGTACAGCAGGTGCAAAAGGAGTCGCAGGAGTCGCAGGAGTCGCAGGAGACAAAGGGCAGGCGGAATCCACTGATCTCGATGGCTCTTTTGGGAAGGAAACTGCCAGCGATGATGCCATCTGGTTCTCCGAAGGCTGCGACTGGCTCGCCGTTCCGAGCGAGGAAGATCCTGCCTCCGACGAAGGACCTTCGCAGTCTCGTCCTGCGCCTTGCCGAACGGTCGCCGATTCAGGCAAAACGACGGAGCTGCACTGTTCGGTCGATTGGCCAGGAGCCATCGTGCAGGTTCGTGGACACGGAGGTGGGCACGTCGGCTTATTATCTGGATGCGAATTCGGAGGAGACCAGCTCTCTGCGGGAGTCTTCGAGGGACAGCTAGGTTCACGGGATGGACATTGGGGGTCAGGTGGAGGCGAAGGTGGTTGCGAGGGAGGTGGACAACAAGGAGGCGGCGGTATCGAGGGTGGTCTCGGCGCTTGCAAATCCCATGGAATCGCGTCGCTTTTTGACTCGCCCGAGAGTTTCGGTTCAAGAACCGAAGCCAAATAGACGGCCTCGTCGTCCTTACAGGCCGTTTCTCTTGCATCCCTTTTCGCCTCCTTCGCCGCCGATCGACTCTGTATCGAATTTTCACTCATTTTCGAGACTCCTCGTATTTCGAAAACGTCCTCGGTGGTCCTCTCTTCCCCGAAGCCTGCCATTTCGAACCCTGCGAATTCGCTCTCCAGCATCTTGTATCCCTGGAGCTTTAACTTGAGATTCCTCGGCACGGGATTCCCGTCGAGTAAGGAGGTTTCCTCGACTTTTCGTTTGGCGAAGGGTTTGTGAAACTTATTGGTCGAACGGTAGTACACGGCCGTATTTCCGTCAAAACCAAAGCTCGTGCTTGGCAACCCTCGAGCATTTCCCGCGACCGTCGAGCCCGTCGACGTGGCCACGGGTTCTCGAGGTGCGGATGCCAATGGAATTCTTAGATCTTTCGAGCTTTTCTCTATTCCGGAGAGCGGTTCCTCCGTTTTCGGAAATTCGAATAAGTTCCAAAATCGACGACACGACGAACCCGTGTGCAGTTGACACGCGGATCCATACTGAGAAATAAATACAGTGAGTGTAGTGGATTGCAAATGGCTTCTGCTAAAAGGGTCAACAAAAGTTCACCGAGAGGGAAGCTAATTGGAAGGGGGACGGGGGAGGGCCCGGAGGACTGTACCTGAAAGGGCTTGCTCGTCAACGCGCATGCCAAGTCCTGTAGAAACAGAGTCCTGAGTCCGTTCATTCTCTTTGCTTGCTGGCGAAAGGCTTGCCGATATATGCGTTTTACTTCTGTAGACTAAAATTTAGAGTTTTTGGACATGCTTGTTAAGCGGAGAATGAAAATAACGAGAGATTTTGTGTGGTATTTTGGTGAGAGATTCACATGGCCGTAGTATTGTCAAAAGAGGCTAGAACCGAATGACGAATAGTCGATCGTCATCGCTTCTCGAATACGAAAACAACGATGCAACGAGGCAACAATCGATTTGCCTCGTCGGCCTCGTCGGCCTCGTCGGCCTCGTCGCACAGAGCAACAGCGGCAAACGTCAAGGCGGTATAGTCACCGGACTGGTGAATGGTGCGTAAGCCAGGCCCCTGACATGCTCGCCACTGTCCGTATACAAACAATTTTTTCTTTCTCTTCGCGTTTTTTAACGTAGTTTAGTAGTTTTCTGCGAAGCATCGAACGCATTTAAAGAACACTGAACAGAAGACTACTAGCGCCATGTGTGGCGAAGTTTCGTACGGTGCCAATGGACATTCGAAGAACCGATTCGGCTAGTTGATGTCAGGGGGTTGTCGGAGGTCAATCAAGTCCAGAGAGAGAGAGAGTGGAAAGTCTTGGGGCGCGCGAGAGAAGGACAAGCATAGCAACCCGTCGAATGTCGCTCATCGCGGGGAGTCTTTGTCACTTTGATGCTGGCGGATAGTACGGATGGGAAAAAAGGTGAAAGAAAGACAGTTGAAATTAGACTTTTGGATTAAAGTTTGCCGCATGAGACGAGGCCCGTTGTAAAATGGCTTTAATGCCGGATGGGTTGAGTGGAGTCCGAGTGAGCCCTGTATGCGTTTCCAGGCAAAGCGCAGCGTCAGCCGCTAAGCACCTATACTCGTCGGGATGCGAAGGCCGGCAGATCGATGCTCGGCGTCCGTGGTGACGACGGACCAATGCCAAAAAGTCCGAATTTCTTTCGAAGTCAATCGCAGGCCCATTCCTACCGATTCTGCGGCTCAACGTCACGTGAATCAAGGTCGAAGATAAAATACAGAACCCCGATCTCGCTCGTATTACTTATTAAGTAGAGACCCGCACAATTAATGATTTTCAGTTGATACGACAGCTCGATAAGGCAGATCTAGATATATTCGACCGCGCGAACTGACCCTTCACAGTCTTTTGCCTCCCTGCCGCATTTGCTGCTCTACCTCTGCCCCTCCTTTGCTGCCTTCGCTCCGAGCATCATCGCTCTAATCTATTAACCCCCACCCATCCCACCCCACCCCGCCCTCTCAACCCTCCGCGCCTGCGGTAGCAGCGAAGCTTAATTAATTTTAAACAAAGCTAAAGTTATAGGTGACGTGCAGCCGCCAACGTGCTCTCGGAAACGCCGGTAACGTAATCCGGTGTCGGACTACCTGATCGACCTAACGCGAGCTTAAAATAAAATAAGGCCCAGCCTATCTCTATTCCGCCGATATGGTTTGGATACTTGTGTGCCCGTTTGGTTCTGTAAATATTATGGCGTCCTGGATGTCCATCCCCATCCCACGGGAGAACTAGAAATTTAATGTAATTGCAAGAAGAACGCAATTTCTCTTCGATAGGAAAATCGCGTGGGCAACTGTGGAGCATCTCGAAGAAGAGACTCGTTCGCCGGTCGTTTAACAACGGGAGTTGAACTTTCGGCACTTTAACTTTCACGGCGTGCAAGGTGCAATACGGTTAAAAGGTTAAATCCTTCCAAGTCTGGGATTCCGAAAGCCACTGTTTCTCTTTCGTTCGTCCTTCTTCTTCTTCTTCTTCTTCTTCTGCTTTTTCTTGGTTGACACTTGGGCCGTGACAAATTAACCGCGTGCACAGCAAAAAAAGAATAGAGACATCGTTAGGGCGCCGAGGTGTCGCTTAGGGAAAAAGCGAAAGAGGCCGAGGAAGGAGGGTAAGAGGAAGAAAAAAAAAAAAAAAAGAATCGAGACACAACAGATCTTCGGAACCCTCCCTCTTGGACTTCCCTTAGGATCGTGACTTCCTTATTGTTTATATAACACATAAATTCACTCGCAGAAGCATAAACGTTTCAAGTTTACGATGCAAAAACTGAATAATCTATGAGAGAGTCCTACCGTTTGTGTTGACTTTGTCAGAGATGCTTCCTGGATCTTTAAAAGTTCTAAACAGAGTCTGGGAAAAAGCTTTGAGACTCGACAGCAAGAGGAAGAAGGAGAAAAGAGACAAGAAGGAAGAAGGAAGAAAAAAGAAAGATGTAAATTTTCAAAAGAATAATATGACTCTCCAGACTGGCAAATGGAAAAGGTTTGGACTTGCGCAGCGACTCGTCGCTAACTGAAACCGATGGGCGTTGCTTTATAGTAATGCGATATGTTTGTTCTTCAATAAATACGCACACTCGCGTGCAAGCAGGTCGGCGGTAGACTATATCTATACACAGTATAGATACGCTAGCTACAGTTGGATTCCCAGTGCGAATATTCGCTTGACGCTTGACGCGCGCGATACGTAGCGCTGCTGCCGGACGAAGCGCACGTAATACTTGCGGTGCTGCAGGCGCTGCCAATAATGCAATAAAACGTCCCTCCTGCCTGCCGTAGCCGTTGCCGTTGCCGTTGCTGTTACGTTCAGCCCAAGCGGAACACGCACCTTTCCTGCGTTAATTTCCATTAGTTAATTCACTCGCAAGTCACCCAAAGTCTCGGACTAACCGGAGCAACTTGACCGGAAGATCCAGACGAACACATTTTTTGCCGCATTCTTTTCAAGAACTCCGCTGACTTTTGAGAAGATATGGAGCATTGCGATTATTGCGCTTTCGCGAAAAGATGCGATTTCCAGTCTCTGGAGTGAAAAGTTTCCACGCAGCTCGAGCACTTTTTTCTCAAGTGAAGCAGCCGCATCCCTCGAACGTCTACGCACAAATTTAATTCATCCTTGCGGGATACTAGGATTCTTAAAATTATTATGATCCCCAGGAGATTCCTGACTTACGAGTGTCCTGGCCGGGAGCAGTCTCCGTCCTCCTTGGAACGTTTTCAGACTCGAGTCGCAGACTTTAAAAAAGTCGACTAGTTTCCGGTGCCGAATTTTCATTCGATTATCGAGTGGATAAAGTGGATCTTCGGAGGATCGAAAGTCAAAGGCCAATGCCCATGGGTGACCCCACGCGAGGTTAGACACGCGCTAGACGCTACGACCTTCCTAAAGACTACCAAGAGACCAGCAAGACCACAGCAAGACCACAGCAAGATCACCAAAACCATAAAGACTCGGCTCGAAGGACATTCCGAAATACCTGAGGACAGTTTTGTAGTACACGAGTCGAGATTGTCCCGGTCGTCCCTCCCTCCGCCTGGCCCAGGGCCCTGCGGATGGGGGTGCTTAAGAAGTGCCCGTGCAGGATCGCAGGGATGAGTGTTCCTAGTGATTCCGAGTGGTGCTGGCGAGGACACACGGTACACGCGATCTGTGACCGAGCGAGCCGACGCGGAGCACCGTGTCGATCCTATCTCACCCCACCTCAGCACCAATCTTGGAATTCGAATTCCTCCCTATCTTCGGATTCCATCGTAATTGCTTATCTACGAGGTGGTTGGTTTTTTCCCCGGTTTCTTCCTTTCTTTTAGTTGAGTGTGTTCGTCTAGCGGCCGAGCGCACGTCGATCGACAATTTTTTCTTTTCACGGGCTTCTCTCGCAGTCCCTCAAATTGGACGAGTACTAGCGCCAAGGAGACTCCTACGAGTCTTTGCTCGGAAGAATTTCGAAACTGTGTGAAATTGAACGACCGTCCTTGCGAATTTATGGTTTATAGGGAAAAATAGGTTCTGCGTGCGCGCACCCCTCCGACAAAGATCTACTAAGCTGATTCCTGAGTAATCGCGTTGTTATCGGATGTCTCACAGAGGACGCACCGTTTCGCCATGTTCTTCTCGAATTCCTTTTTGAGCTCTTACTCCTACTCCTTTAAAGGGAGAATATTAGAGGAAAAGGAATTGGAAAAAGCGAAAGAAAAGAAAGAGCGATCCGTTCGTTGTACACACGCACGTACGAGGCAGCCTTCCATAAAGAGATAATGGGACACCTCTATACGGCCCTATTCCCTTTGGAACATCTATATGGAAGCCGTCTGGAGGGCATGGATGCTGGTGATATCGGGTTACTAACATCATCGGTGGCTCGTCGGGGAGGACGGGAGGCAGAAACTCGGCTGGAGGTAGATCGGCCGCCAGCGAGGAGAGAGATGTGGGAGGAGGGAGCAAGGCGAGATGGAAGAGGAGGAACTGCTGATGAACTCGGGAAAGGTAGATCCGCACCGAGAATCGGGCCAGGGGCTATGGGCGACGAGATAGAGGTATATCGGAGCTAGAGCCAGAGGAACAGAGAGACCTAGGGATGCTGGAGGAGGTACACCGGGACAACGTGGACCACACACGGGCCATTTATCTGGTTGTAAACTATCGGAGAGAGACGTTGGCTCTATTACGCGTATCTCATGGTCCTTGGAATAGAAACTCCTAGAGGTTCCTATACCAGAGAGAGAAAGACAGATAGAGAGAGAGAGAGAGAGAGAGAGAGAGAGAGAGAGAGAGAGAGAGAGAGAGAAAGGAGAAACCAAGCTCATTATTAAATTCCCTTAATACTACTAGGTGTTGCGTCTCTCGCTTGTACCAATAGCAACTTACGCCACACAGATAGGCAGCATCTCGCTGGCGAGCCGTGAGTTACTGATGATTACCAATTAGAGTTAGACACCCATAGGATATACTAGTCTCATTTTTGGGCTTCATGCAGATCGACAAATCCTTGCGGCGATGCGTCCAGCCATTTCTAGGGAACCATGCGTTCCGATGCTGCAGTGACAGAACTTCCGACGTCATTTTCCACTGTCTCTGTCTCCATTCATCCCGCCTTCCTCCCTCTGTGTCTCCTTTTCTTCAACACGTACTGCATATGTACATACGTATGTTCATTTCAGTCTCTTGTTTGCGTCTTACAGGTCCAACCAGAATGGAGGTTTATCTCACTGAGGTATGAGCGGTGGTAAGATTGTAAGATGCGAGAGGGATGATACCTGGATTCAGGATGGCGTCGAGCATCGCGAAACGACAAGACGCCGAGCGTCCTTCGAGGAACCGATACAATTCTCAGTAGCGAGCAGAAGCTATAAGGGGGAATGGTGAGCACTTTTAGGATGGTGGTTGTGAGGGCTCTTGATGGAGGTCGATGGTGGTTGATACGCTGCACGTGCAGTGTATATATGTGTCTTGAGGGAGTGAACGCCGGGAGGAGGGGGAGGGGCTACCTACCAGACGGTAGACAAATGAGTCGAGCCGTGGTCCCTGCGACTCGTTTAATCAAAGTTTGGGATGCGTGCTGCCTCGGACTCGAACTAACTACGTCCGATCATGCTAACCTAACCTAAATGAAAGCGAGAGCTCGCACGATATTCGCGAGCAATTCCGAGCAATTCCGAGCAATCCCGAGCAATCCCGAGCAGTCCCAGAGAATCGCGGCTAACATCTTATTCTTTCGGCTTCTTATTCGTTTGCGTCGTTACTCTTTCCGAGGTCACTGCGTCAGGTCACTGCCAGGAGGCTGCCACTCCGTTAATTGGGAATCGATGGCTGCACGCGTGCGAAACCCCTAATGCTAAATAGCACGTGCCACAAATCTCCATAGATCCGTTCACTGAACGAGATAGGATTGGGAGGAGGAGAAGTGGTGTGCGTGCGTGCGTGCGTGCGTGTGTGTGTGAGAGAGAGAGAGAGAGAGAAACGAGCTAGGAGTGTGTACACACGCATGGGACACGTACATATAGCGAAGAGAGTAGAGAAGAGCGGACGGACGTAAAAGGTCCGCGAGGTTAGGAAGGCAAAAGCCAGGAAAGGAGAAAAAGAGTCGCGCTGTCTGGCGACTCTATAATTTGTCGGGGTGAGTTACCGCCCTTGTCTTTGCTTAGCGTTGGGCGTTCGTTCCGTTCGTTCCGTTTGGTTGGTGATGCTATCGGCTATAGAGGCGCATACCTTGCTAGACAGGTGGCCACCCTGGGACACCCTGGGACACCCTGGGACACCCACACGCACCGGCATAACTCCCGTGCGTGTCCACCGCCTGAACGAAGCGCCTCTTCGTGTGGGTCGTCTTAGTTATTGGTCCCTTCGTCTCTGCACCCACGCCTCGGCCAACAGACACTGGTAGAGCCCACTAATTTGTCCCGATTAGAGATCATTCTAATTCACCGCCGCAAGCCGGCACCTATACCTACGGTCCCGAGTTCAGCCCGAGCTTATCCTAATCTCTTATCGGATAGGCTCGTTCCTCGATCGGGACTCCTGCCATTCCAACCGCCCCCCCCCCCCCCCTCGGCACTCCTGACGCAATCCGACCCAACCTCCGACGATCAAAAGTACCTTCCTTCGTCTCTTACGTTGGCTCTACTCGCTTGTCAGTCTTCCTCCTATATTTGCTTTCCACGCTCCGCCTCGATCTCCTCTGCATCTTCTCGCTTCGTCTTCCTTCCGAGATGGGATGACTAATGACTTTTCGTTCGGCATCCCGTACAGAAGAGGAATGGACCTTTTGACACGTCACTGGCGATCTTCGGCTCGGATAAGGCCAGTCTTGCCTATACCATATATACTATATCGATTCTCCTATGTATTTTGGGGCCCGTACGAGTCACCCTGGTCGCTTTAACACCCGAAGGCACCTCCCGATGAGAAACGGCCGCCGCGTCCCACGCGCTCAGCACGCGTCAAATTCTCAATACGAAGATCAGTCCCTTCGCCGTTGGTACTTGCGCTCTCTCGCGCAAGGTCGAACGGATTGGACCGGTCGCTTCTTCGATCCTCTTCGGTCCAGGATCTCGACAGGCCGGATCCGGATATCGAAAGAATCCGTGAATCTGTGCGTACGCCTCTGTCCATCTCTTTCCCAGTAACCACCCACGTGCGCCCACGCTGCCGAAAGAACTCGGCCACCCTGTAGAGCTACTAACGATAAGTGCGGATCCTTGTAATTGGCCGATATTACGAGACATCTCCGACAACAGGTAGCCTATCTTATCCACGAGAGGAGTCGGGAGAAGAAGAGCGGTTAGGAATAAGAAGAAAATTGATAACAGAAAATTCCATAATTACATTTCCGTTGAATTCACGCGGTAAAGCATTTGTCATTATTTCTATAATAAAGATAAAGGCTAGACGGAAAGAATAAAGAAACGTTCCGATCTTGGTCCCAGATAATAAGCGCACGACGATACATCGATATGTTTTTGTCTCATCGTTGACTTTTGCACGAAACACTCGAGGAAACCGTGGTAACGCCTTAATCCCTCGAGCCAGAAAGTTTTCAGGCGATTTATAGCCGCGCTGCTCACGATTATCATATCTTGGGTGACTAATAACGATACAGGGCCCTACATCACTTCGGTCACAACTCAGGGCCTGCTCTGGCTTTGGCCCATTGTCAGTGGGCCATCCTTATATTCTATATAGGTGTAGAACTGTAGACTACTATCTGGACGGAATCCAACGAACAAAGATGCGCTGATACGGATCCTAGGGTGTTGGCTCTCCTGCATATATTTTTACTCGGTCCCAACCACGAACCACGAAGCATTTACCGGGTGTTCCGAAAATCATGTCTAACGTACGATTTACTCCTTTCGACTGAGCCAAGCACGGCACAAGGAGGGACGGCACGTCTCAAATCCGTCTCGGCTGGTCTTAGCTGAGATCAAGCGACTTTCAGTTCCCGAATTGGGTGAACTATTGTACTTTAGGATCGAATCATGCGGATGACTCTGGCCAATTGCCAGCCGACATAGAAGTGTGTATCTTAGAAGCAGTATCCTATTCGGCGACGAGGCGCGTTCTGACGATCCTGAATGAAGACGAGTCTTATGTGTGACAGGGTGCTAGAGGTGCTATTGTTTTAGCGTCTCGAGGGCGGCAATGGGAGTTAGAGGGAGATGGGAGGGGAGGGGTGGTGCCTTACAGGTAGGACAAGGGGCACCATGCGGCGTAGTGCCTCTGGGGGGCCCAAGAGCGTCCCGAAACTTCGAGTACCATGGGCCCGCCCACATAGCACCACGGGCCCGAATCCTGATCTCGATCCTTCGGACACGATAAACCCTACGGATATTTATTATTCATAATTTAACCCTCGTGATCCAGTGTCTTTCCTTACCACTCGAGACTCAAGGTGGCACGATCCTGCCATTTTCATTATCGACGTTTAACTTTCGCAGAGACCGAACAGGCAGAACAAGTTTTAAAAGGCATCTGATGATAATAAAGATTAGATTGGGGGTCTAATTATAGGTGAGGGCCAGAGGAAAAGTGAAAGAGCGAGATGACGGAGGGACGGGGATAGATGGATAAACAGATCGATAGAGACGGGGCAGGTGAAAATAGGAAAAGTCTTAAAGGAGAGAAAGGATCTTTCGCAGATAGAAGAGGCAAGCTCGCAAAGACAAAAGGTAGAGTCTGGTAAAAAGAAAGAGGCACCGGGTAATTTAACACCGGAAGCGTCTTGAGCGTGACGCCACCCTGAAGGTACAGGATACGCAAAGGATAGGAGCGAGAAGGTTGAGAAGGTTGGGAAGGTTGAGCAGGTTGAGAGAAGGCAGAGAGAGAGAAGGTAGGAAAAGGTGATGGCGGTAAGAAGTAGTACCTACCAACCTACCAAGAGAGTTGGGGATGGTGGGAGTACTCGAGTCCGCCATGCAGAGCGAGCTCTGTGTGGATCTGGATCTGGATGTGTAGACGTGGACGAACGTAGACGTTGATGTGAATGTGGACGTGCTGATCTTACCAACATGCTGTACGTGCATACGTATCCACCTACCTACCTATGGCTAAGGATCAAATTACCTCCGTGAGCCCGTATGTGGCAACTCTCTTACTTAACCTACCGTCCCTACCGTCGGAAACTTTATCGACACATTTTTCTCTACAGGGTGTCTCGCAAAGCCTTTCCCTTCCCTCTTCAACGCTTCCAGCATTCGTCCGCTCGGCCGTTACCCGAGTCTGCGACAATTCTTCATTCGAAAAAGATCCAACCACATTCGGGTGTGCACTCGATTGCGACGGCTGCTATCGCGTGCCGAAAGTCCTTGACGGAGCAACGGCGGCCACCCTCCCTCGAGTCAGGACTGCGGCTACGCTCCTGCCGAAGATAAAGAATCTCCAAAGGCTTTCCATCCCAGAAGACGAGGGGTGTACCAACGTGACTCTACGTGAATCCACGTGAATCCTCTTTTCTCTTTCCGCCTTTCGATTAACGTTGAAGCCTTTCCTTGCTTTCTAGCTCGCTGGATGAAGAAAGAGAGAGAGAGAGAGAGAGAGAGAGAGAGAGAGACGTCGGGACGGGATTGCACGGTGGACGGACGTTGATGCTCGCGGCTGCTGCTGATGGTGGCAAACCCGCGGAGGCACGGAGGAAGATGAGGTCGAGGGTAATCCGACACCTGGCCGCGCCGAAGGTAACGTGAGAGTCCCTTACTCGGCGGGGACCTATCTACCCCTCTTGCCGATCCGCTTCGGCACCCTCGTTGCCTTATCCGCGGAACCCGCGAGACGTCAGGAGACACGCCGAGAAACTTTGTGAGTCTCGCGCCTTTTAGGTCCCTCGAAAGGAAATCCCAAGTAGACGCAGATCGGTAGATCTTGAAGAAAAGAAAAAGTAAAGAAGAAAGGTGATTGCTGTCGAAAGAGAGAAATTCTTTAAAAGTATTTTGCCATTACATCCTGCTGGATGATAAGAAAGGTAGGTGTGAGTCGAAGAACCCGATCGATTCGAATCGATTGTGATTAATTGAGGTTATCGCGATGAGAGAATTAATATTACAAAAAACGATAAGAGGCGGCTATAGTTTGACTTATCGACTGGCCCCTTAGGGCACCGTGTTTATAATTACTCTAGTAGATAATTAAAACAGCCCCTCGACACACCCTTTACCCTACGCTACCCCATATACGCCTCCCGTATAGTCCGTCTCCCTCTGGCCACCCTTGTGCTCTGCATTGTTAGGTCGGTGTATAATCGATACCATCATCGAGGGGTGTCCGTAACGGAAAACACCGCAGCTATAACCGAGCCGCCTATTACTCCGTACAACCCCTAAAGACATCCCTTCCCCCCACCCCCGCCCGTCCCCGCTGCTGCCAGAATTCCCAGGATAAACAGTATAGCCGCGGCAGTCAAAGTTCCGCGATCATCCAAAGATCCCAGGACTGTCGAGAACTACACACTGGGTGCATCGGTCGACTGAAATTCATTCGGCATTCGTCCGGTTAAATAGTTCCTGGCAGCTCCCGAGCTCCGTGCTCTCGAACGAGCACTGCTTGCGGATTTAGCGCAAACCTCATTAAACGATGCACCGCGTCCGCCACGTGTTGATCCACGTGCGATTCCTCCATCATCATTCCCCCTGATCCCCCTTGGTCCTGTCCTGCTGTTCCCTGTAACTGTAGAGCCTGTTGGCAACGGGTCGTTCCGCCGTCAGCCCCGTGTCGAGGAACACCCACCACCCTGACGCACTGCACGTTACATGTATGCTCGTCGATCGCAAGCTATCGTCACGCGTCACGGGACAAGTCTGGATCTCTTGTGTGACGTCAGGCACGAAGGAGCAGCCAACCTGGCGATCCAAAGAGCTTCGTAGCTCCAAAACTTTGGCTCGTGAACGTGGCAATAAGGAGATATCGTCGACGGGCACAGAGGTTTCTTAATAAAAGAAATACAGTTGCGAAGCGAAGTGGTACGTTGCATTGTACCCACGGTCCTTTCTTGGTAATAGGAGAAGCGAATGCTGCGGCATATCGATTACGAGTAAAACTTCCGCGCGGGGATAGAGAGAGAGAATGTGGATGGCTCCGTGTGAGTGAGTAAGAGAGAAACGCCCTCGACAAGTTCCTCGTGTGGTGATGTGGTCCCAGAGGGCCGGTGGCTGACTGGCTGACTGGCTGACTGTCTGCAGGTCTTAGAGGAACTCGTTCACGGTCATGCAACAGTGCCTGAATTCCAAGTAGTCCGCCAACCTATTATGTATTGTGTTTACTACATGAGAGACATGGAGAACGTGCGAGCTTCAATTTTTCAGGATTCTTTCTACTATTTCCATTTTTCGACACGTGGCAGGAAGAGACGTAGGTCCTGCGTGTGCGCAGATTCTGGCATTGGCTAGATATTCATTATACCCGACAGGACCGGCGAGGGGAGGGACAGCGGGGGGTGGCCGGTAGATTTGTCAGAGAAAACGGAGGAGCTGCCGCGTCACGAGCCGGTTAGGGGATGCTTGGGGATACTCGGGGATGCTGTGACCTCCCTCTGGGACTATAACAACCCCCTCGTTATAGTGTCTTATCGAATTAGTCTTGTTACGCCTAGGTGCCATCAGCTTTTAATAATCCCTCTGTTAAAAGGATGGGATCCTTCAATCCTTATTGCGATCCGGTGGCATAGAGCGCGTGCGTGCCCATGGTTCTTGCGACGTTATCGCGGGGCCGCAAAGTTTTTCCTTCGAAGGAGTCGAAGAATAGCGATGAGAAGGAAAAGGGGAAGGGACGAACGTGCACGAGGGTCAACCTGCTGTCGGACGTCGCGTCCGTCAATGCATGGCGAAACGAGAAACGAGTCACGGAGCTCAAGCAGTACTCGTAAAGGCAACTGCTACGGCTATCCATTTGCTCCCGCAACTGATAAACCGTCGCTTGTAATACCTTATTGCCCAAAGTTATATTAGTATACAATAATGTGGACGGGGGGGGTGAGGGGGGGGGGGGTAGCGACAGGTTCGAATAACGAAGAAAAATGCGTGACGCCACGTGTGGACGAAAAGAAGGACGAAGTTTCGCAGTACATTGCTGTGACGAAAGAAGCTGAAGAGCGCTGAGAATTTAAGAGGATGATGCGAAGGATGGAGAGTGAGAGGAGTGAGAGGAATGAGAAGAGCGAGAGGAGAGGAAGAAGGTTGGAGGTGCAGAAGGGGTGGAAACTGTATAGTGGGTAGAGTGCAGGCGAACGCTGGGAAGCAGAAAGAACACGCTACACCCTATAAATACGGTTGGTAATTGATTCAGTAATAACTAACTCAAGCCGGCCAAGGGATCTCCCTCCTCTCCTCACCCCCATCCCCATCCTCCTCCTCCTTCTCCTTCTCCTCCCTCCCGACTTCTCACCGCCATCGGACGCACACGCGACCGCAACGCAGCCTCACGAACGCAGGACAGGAGATACGTGCACATGCGCAGATGCACGGATGCAAGGATGCATGCAGGCGCGCAGGCGTCCGGATGCTCGGACATTTTTTACCGAGAAGGAGTCTTCTCGGTCCACGAGCGTGGCCGCGTCTTCTTCCTCTCTTAAGTTTTCGACATAAATATGTATGGGGGTAAAATAATATAAGCGCGAGGCGCGAGGCGCGATGCTGTTTGGGACTTTGGGACGGGAGGGCGCTCTGGTCCTTCGTGCCTTGTGGGTCCCCGGGGGACCATACGTCACGCCCTTCTTCTTGCGCGCCAGCGCATCTCGACGCATCCTTCACCATTTTACAGTACCTACGCTGCCTACAGCATCCCAACATCCCAACATCCCAACACCGCACCAACACAGCCAGCTGTCCCACATCCTTTGCATTTTCCTTTCTCGTCACGCGGCCTCCCAATCGAGCTTCCATCGCATCTCCGGCTTACAATAAACCGAACGAATTAGAAAAGTCACCCGTACAGCAGAAGAGTCACGTCGGCGCTGTGTATGATCCTTGGATAGGACGAAAGAAATACTTGAGCACTCTTAATCGTCAGGGATCAGTGGGAAACTACTGGTAGCGCAGCAGCATGTTACGTTTACGACAGAACGATATTCATCAACCTCCATTAGCAAAGAATCCTTGAAATCTGAGCTCCGATTGGTCGAGACCGGGGTTCCCTCGAAGGGCCGTCCTTCGTACTTTCGAGACGGTCCAACTATTAAATATATTCATTTTCTTATAGTTATACCTAAACGAATCCCGAAAACGCTTCCGTCATCAACTCACATTTCTGTGCTCTCTCATGCGGATACAGAACGGATATAGATTGTCCTTGTCCGCCGTGTAAACACATTTTCGTCTACGTAGACGATCTATCATAGATCTACCATAGATCTACAGAGCACGTGTACGGAAAGTCCAGCTAGCAGGAGGGGGACGGTGCAAACTGGAATGTAGAGTTTTCGATAGCGAAAAAAAGAATTGAAAGAAGCCCAGTCTATGTATAGATCTATAGTCTACCCGCTGATCTACGTAAACTGGCTACTGGATACAGTGTGCTGGACTTTTTATAGACGTCCATTGGTCGATCCATGTAGAAGACAATTTGCTTACACGGGCTGGGTCCAATTTGATTTTGGGCAATTTTCGTGGAATCGCTCGTGTCCCGGTGATATCGGTGCGACGTCCTCGAAGGCAAAGGGCGTACCCTAAGGGCGCCCCTAGCGCGTAGTGTGAGGTTAGGTGTTAGAACACGGTAATTAACAACGGGGAACGCCAAGGAGGACGACAGGGACGAGAGACCACCTTCGGCTGCTCGATGGTTAACAAGATTTACTGGCAAACGGCTGCGTATTTATGAACTGCGCCTCGCGCTCAGCACACGCACGCACACCCTCCTACGACGACGAGCAGGTATCTACGCATGAGCACACTTGGGCATCAGCGCAGGCAGCGAGGGCAGTGAGGGCAGCGAGGGCAAACGAGTCGAGTGCCAACCGACCATCGATCATATTTCGTGGATAATATAATATTAGAAGCTACGAAAGATTCAGGCGCGATCAGGCAAATCAGGCAAATCAGGCAAATCAGGCAAGATCAGGCAAATCAGGCACACGATTGACCATCCCATCGCAACCACTTTTTTTTTTGTCACGGAGGATAAAACGTCAATCGGACAATCAGTACGGCAATAGTGTCGTGCGTTAATTCTCTGATTACACGAATTATGTTCGAGAATATATTGAAAGGAAATATCGGAACGGAAGTCTCCACGGGAAATTTGAAGGTTTAACGGTGCGTTAGGAGCGATCGATACGTTATTGGAATTAAAAAGCCAGTTTAAGGATGGGCATAAAAAGCAGCCCGAGCCTCCGGTCAGTCATCGCGCAGTTCGACGCCTACGGAACGCAGGTCGCGCACGAAACTCCGTCGGCCATGTATGAGTGCAAGAGATGCAGGGCCTGCGCGCGTATAGGCGTGTCAAAGAGAGTGTCTACGCATGCATAAGTGTGGTACCGTGTTGTAGCGCGAACAAACGAGAGAGAGAGAGAGAGAGAGACTCGAACAGAGAAGAGGGCTTCGCCCTCGGGCCCTCATAAACAATAGCAAGGAGTAATTGATTCTCTAATAACTTAACGCGCCTCCACGACGAGCTGCCCTTAACAGCTTTAGGTAGACATAATGTATTGCCCGGTATACGAGCCAGGATTTAAAGCCTCTCACGAATAATGAAGCGTCCTAGAAAAATCGTAAAAAGGCCAGCAGGACAATGCGGCTCTCGCTCGATTTCCGAGCGTCTCGTGGCGACGTCCGATCTCGCGCGGTATCCTCGTAAAATTGAATTTCGATAGGAAAGCTCAGAGATACTACTGAGATGGTTACCGGATAAAATATGTCCTTTGGTAACATTAAGCACTGGCCCACCACTACTCAGGGACGACACTGGTATAACGAGACAAGCTGGTACTGCGAAACTCGAGTGAAAAGCAGGACTCGAAAAATGTTGGCCCGCTATAAAAATGGGAGACGTGTGCCACAGTGCGGCGTGCAAACGAGGAGCAGCTCGCTGCTACCCACCGGAGGATCGTTATCCTCCTCCAGGCTGGCGGCGCGACGCGGCCTGTCATTAGGATCGATATATCTCGTGCCTGCGTAACAACATCACAAACAAATGACACCGAGGGCCTGGATTCGCGGCCATTAGCGAGTCTGCGCGTACCTTCCTATCCAGGACGAGCCTCTCGCGTCGACCTGCCTCCTCCTCCGGAACGACGATCGTCCGTCCTCGCTCTTCCCCAGATTCAGCCATTATCCCCGACTCGCTTCGACTCGCCATTTGCTTCAACAAGATTGCCCCCACTGCTTCCGGTTCTCCCAGTGCTCCTGACACACTGGCAGCGATCTTCCGTGTCGTACGCGGAAACACCGCGACGAGCGCATCATCCGATAATTGTACTTCCTCCTCCTTAACGTATTATTATCGGTGGGCAATATTCCCAGATTTTTAGCGGGACTTCTTTCTGGATACGGGATATGGGCCAGATGTACCATAACTCCCAGAGGAACAGGTACAAGGCGGAAAGGGCGCGCTGCAAGTATATACGAGGAGACGAGGATACAGCGCAAACTATCCAGGATATACTATATGGATGTGTCGGTACATAACCGGCGGGCATCCGCAGTTCTCGATAGCTCAACGAGATAACCGGAAAGTTTCAATAAAGAGAGCACACTGCATCGGCGAGCTCTTGCGAGATCTTCTGTCCTCCCTTTCTCGAGGGTCCCTCCTCTCTCTCTGTCGCCGATTCACCGTGAACGCATCGCGAACGTGACTCTTTAGTCAGCCCTCGTTACCATAATCGGTCGAAAGGCCTGCGCCACAAGATAAAGGTGGCTCACTGGTGCGGCACTCGGATACATAAGTCTTGCAGTTTCACAGGTTAGAAGAGGATGGCTGGATGGTGGTGGTGGTGGTGGTGCAGTAGTGATGTCGGCGGTCGAGCAATGTATTCTTAAATCTGCAACAACAACAACAACAACAAGACCTAAAGACGGTCATCAGCGCGCTCGTATAATAAGATCACACCGTGCCGGATCGTACGGGGCTCTTCGTGACCCGTAGCAAAGTACCGATCTTCTGCAGGGCTATCGACGCTCCAAGTTCTCCGAGATCGAGCAAAGCCATCGGCACATACGCATCCTCGCGTATACGTATAACCGCATAAGGTACTGCCGTTTCTTAGCCCGGTATTTCTTATTATTCGAGTGTAACGGAGATGCGCGTGCGCGCCTGCCTTACTACCAGCAATAAGATCGATTCGCCAGAGTCGCCAGGGTCTCCAGAATCGCCGTAATCGGTCACAGAAGATCATTATTCGATATAGTCAATCAAATTGGAATCGATGGATCGTTAGCTTTTCTTTCCACTGCCGATTCTTGCTCTCAATATCTAGCTGACAGTGGAAGCAACGTTATTGGCAGCAAGTTTTTTCTCACTCAATTCTGATGGTGATAGCGACGTGTGTCATCGAGTCACGACTTATTCCCTGTGAATCCGATCTACCAGGTATCGATTCTTTCTCCCTATAAGCCTTACTTACTGGAATTAAGCCGGCCGGAATATATATGAATACGAGTGCTGGGAATAAAAGAAAAGTGTATAAAGATCGAGAAGCAAGATCTTCGGGGATCTCAGGAGATCTCGGGAGATATTACGATAAATCCCACCACGGACAAATAACGACAAGCCTCATTACTATAAATACGTCTGTGGACGCAGTCGTGGCCTGCCACTCTGTACCTATTCCAGAGGTCCGTTCGTGCCTGCGTGTGGCACTTTTCTCCTGCTTCTCGTATATTTTATTTCCTTACCTTCTTCTTGTCTTCTCTCTGGCCTTACGAGAGCCTGTGGACTCACGAAGTGACTTTGGCTCCGGGCCAACGGGGGGTCTACGTGGTCCAACGTGGTCCTATTAGGGAAAGGGATGCTCGATCGACGAGGTATGCTGCGAGTCATCGACGGTAGCCAACGGACTTATCAAATTCCCCAGAGCTCTGACCGGTCATCGCTATGACTGGAAATCGATCACAAATTGATATTACGTTAAGACTACTTTCGCGAGACACTAACTCATCGTCTGTTTCGAGGAGGTTCGCTGCAACGTTATACGAGTGCGTAGAATGCAAAAAAAAACTCGGAAGGAGACTTTCACATTTTCATCTACACTTCTGGTGTGGCCGACGAACGACATCACGAGGAAGTCTCTCGAGTACAAGAAATGCTATCTGGACAGTGCTTTATTGGATTTTACCATTTTATCTATATCAATTTGGATATGAAAGTCTCTTCTCTCGACATACCCGCTACCGTAACAGCTCATGTGCGAGGAACTGAAATTATATATTTTTTGACAACGGCATTCTCAAATATTTTCAAATTTTTTCAAAAATACACGTCGGTCGTGGGAATTTAAAAATATTCACGCGCTTCTAATCTCTTTCTCTCTCTCGCGTCCCTTTTAATCTGGTCTCTATACCATAGCCGAGACTGCCGACTCCCCTCCCTCTCTCCCTCCCTCACACACCCCTGAGCCAACACTGAGTTTTGCAACTCCGTAATCAATCTCGTACGGTAGCAGCCGGTCAGGATAACTCAAATCTCCTTAATTTTCAATTATGGCGTTTGCGTCTATAATAAAATATTATTCCCAAAGCGGGAGGCGCCGCATCTCACGATTGTATATCGTCTTCCCCAGGGACAGATCATCGTAGCTCGAGTATCCTGCTGTTCCAGGCGTTTCGCGATACAGTAATTCCACTCTCATTGTTGTACATACACATTCCACATAATGCCGTGAGCCCGCAATAGATATCACACGGTTGTGTCACTATGTGGGCCACTTGACGAAATTTTTCAAAAGTTTTTTGACAATGTTCTTAGGATAATATGCATAGTTGACACAGAACACAAGAATTCTAATAATTAAGTGTAGAAGGGTACAATGTCCCTATGCCCATATGGGATGATTTAATTAGTGGTAGCTGATAGCTATGGCGTTAGGACGAGCCGTCAGGAGTCATAGCGATTTTAGTAATGGATACAAACGAGAGGATTTCGTGTTGGCGCCACACGGGGCCATCTGCCACAGTGCCACACACGTACGTATGTAGGTAGTACACAACATCCCTCGCAGTGAATACTCGAGCTCGTACGCCCACTCGCTCACGCATTCGCCCTCTTTCTTTCCTTCTCAAAGTTGCGTGAGCGAAGGGATGCGGTTCACACCCTGAGAAGCATTGTCCCGGCACAATGGTCAGTGACAAGTCACCGGGGCACAGTGGCGGGCCATGACGTGATAATCCAAACGATTAGTGGTTCGTGTCAGGAATGATTTGTCGAATGGGAATTCGAACCTCGGTAGTCCGGAGTCGGGACAGCGAGATACCCTTGTATCGTGGACGCAGCTCCGATGGCTTGCACAACATATAATGAACTCTACCTGCCTGCTGGGTCGAGGCTCCGTGCTCCATGTGTATACAGACTCCGCGCGAAGAGCACGAGCGACGTGGAAGACTGTAGTTAGCGACTATTAATATCATCGATCGGGATCGATAGTTCTGCCTCGCGAGGCGTCATAATGATACGGTCGGATCGAACGCGAGCATGAGGTTCGCCCTCGTCGATGCTGCTACGAGCTAAAAGAGTGCAAGAAGACATCCGCACTCCGAGTCCCTGTGTGTGGGTTACACGTAGAGCGAGGCAAACTGACCCCTAGGGAGAGAGCCGCGCTCGACGAACACCAACCACGTACAAGTAATAATATGCTATTAATATATTGGAAGAGGCGAAGCGATAGGACGATAGGGCGATAAATCGTATTTCGCCATCAGGGCACAGTAAAATATCCGCAAGTACCGTTCTTCGGTAAATTGCTTGTAAAAATATTTTTTTCAACCTCACGCAGAAAAGACTTTCTCGTTGAGCTTTGCTCGTGGACTCTCCACGTGCATGCACGTAGCCCGGGTGTCTTGAAACTTGCGTCCCTGCGAGCGAGGACTGTCCCGCGAGTACGTACGTATCCATGTGTTCCTCCAGATGTGCCTGATCGACGTGGAGTGCGTTAGCATGCACCAGTGTTAATTGCCTACCTAGCCGGCCGACAACAATTACTCCGAGTTTATTCAATTAGCATAACTGTCGCGCGAGAAGTCTCGGGGTTAACGGCAATCGCGTGCACCAGACGCAACACTGCTAATACCAATGATCGTTATTGTGATTAATGTCCGAGTTCTCAGAGAGCAACCGGTCTATCGCGTTATAGCTACTTCAGCTTTATCCCTGGCAGCTAGCACGTGTACTCTTATTCCCAGCGAATGCGAGGGGATGAGTATTACTTCGGACGGGATCATCCTGAATGTCGGGCCACGAGTATTACACCGCACTGGGTATTCTAACATTTTTACGACGCAGGGCTCTGCTACTCACTTTACATTGTATCCAATCGAATACAACTGAATTTAAACTGACCAGTAGGATCCAGAAGAGAAAGGACGTAGGACTCAAATTTTTCCGTTTTACGATACCATCGAACGACGATGATAAAACGAATAGGACGCGGCGTCGTGACAGAGTCACGGTTGAGCGGCGATCAGGAGCACAGATTACCTTGCGTCGGTGTCGTTGGTAGCAAAGTTTTAGCTGGTTTTAGCGATGCTCAAGGAGCCGGTTGTTTGCTATCGTCTCCGAGGCCTAGGGGAATTCGAAGAGGTGCGTTCACAACGATGCCTCCCGCGCTATGGCACTAGATTGCACTAGGCCAGTCGAGCAGAGGCGAGGCTGGTCGAGGCCATTTCAAGCCATTCTATTCCCCGTGTGCTTAATGGTATTTAGTACCGGGTCCAGCCGTCGGGGACAGCTCCTCGAGGAGGCAGGAGACAGCAGGAGGCTTGTGTCTCTCTCAGGGCGCATCCTCCGGAAAAATAATAAACAAAAGGACCGACCGATCTTTCCTCCCGTAAAGGTGTTTAATAATGTTTCGCGTCCGAACGGTGCTCGTTTGAGTGATTCTCACGTCTGGTGTACCGGTGCAAGGTGAGTCAGTTTTCGAGATTCTCGTTGATTCTCCTGCAATAATTGGTACGCTCTGCTACGTAATTAACTGTCGCTCTTTGAGACAATATGGATTTACTGGCCAAGCTTCACGACTCTTTAGGTTATGTTGACAGTCCGTAAAACTGGTATATCGCAGTGAGAAGGATTCGATATGTTGAGAAAGCTATAAAAATATTCCTATTTCCGTACTTGACCGCGGCATCCTGCATCCACTGCATTCTGTTTCCATCTAATTTCTTGTCCCATCGATGGTGCGTGAAATTATGCAGTACCTACAGCCGACGAATAATTTGGGTTTTCTCAGTGATACTCGAAATTACGAGACATAATCGCCGCACTATCTCAGCGAGGCTTCCCTATTTGCGGGTTCTTATTTCTAGTAATTTCGAGGCTTACACCAAATGCGCTCGTCTATTCCGAATGTCGGTTCTATCGGTTGCAAACCGAACGATCTCGTTTGTGCATTTCCAAAGCTTGTTATGTGTACTTAAAGTCATCTGCTATATTTGCCTTCCTTTCTATCTTCGTGTGTTCATAAAGGCCGACTTGTTCCTTCTTGCCTATTTTCCTTTTTCTTGCATTATTCTTTACTTTGAAAGTCACTGCTTATTTTAGGAATGACAAAGTTTTATGTAGCCAAATTGATTTCTAATTGGGATATCCTGGGTATTGACGGGAGATATTTGAGCTATTTTCTTTTTGTTTATATAAAGAAACCATGTGCATGAGAATGTGCACATGTCTTTGGTTTATCTAATGAAATAGATCTTTTTTTTTTTTCTTTCATTTACAGCTGTAAAATGACTGAAGGTGGCACATCCAGGATGAGGCGCAATGGTGCTCGGCTGTTCAAGAATCCACCACAGCCACACATGTGTATACAAGATTATAGGAAGGTACTCATTTCTTTTTGGATATAGCTATTGCATTTAATCATTTAATTTTACTTCGCTGTCTTATAAGGTGTTGTCTTTTCCTGTTGGTGCAGTCTATCAAATTTATCACAATTATTATAAGAAAAAGTTGACCGTAGGAAGATAATGAAGAAAAAAGATGTTACGAAGTGAAGTAGGTGCACTGTATTGGAAAAGTTTTTTCATGAATAAAATTGACAATTTACCGTTGAGTTGATACAAAGTTGTTAATTAATGGTCATACATTTTTGACCTGAATAATTATTAGTTGTTTCGCTTAAGACATTGAGCAATTCTTAAGATAAGACAATTGGCCCTGGTAAGGACTTTTTTCAGATTGAAAGTATGTAATAATATGGAACTACTTTTCAAGGCATTGCATAATATTTGTTTGCAAAATTTCTGAATCTTTCTGTTGTATCATTGTTAAACGTTAGTTATAAGGAATTAATGGTCCTCTTTTATGTATCTAGGGATTCACAGAACCTTGTTACGTTAATGTACTATCATGGGGAAAAATTGCAATGCCTCACAGTCCTTCGGACCCCATACCTCTTTACGGTGGCATGAGGGTCTCTCCCCCTCGAACAGAGAATCCTCAGATGGCCGTGTTTGCAGTGATGGTCAATCCAGAGATTCTTCGACTGAATGGCAAAAACGCTCAGGATCCAAAGGTAGGTAATTCTTTAAATATATAATATAAAAAATATCACTGAATTTTCAAAAGAAAAGATGGGTCGAGAGAGAGAGAGAGAGAGAGATAAGGGGAGGAAGGGAGAGGGAGAGGGAGGGAGAATCTATCCCAGATTTTGAAGTACACTCCTTTTTTCACAGGAGCGTTCCACACTAATAGAACTTCTTCTGGATTTTGTGGAAGCTATGAACGAGGATGTAGTGTTCACGAGACGGTATACAGTCCTGAAGGACCGGGATATAACGGGAGAGTTAAAGGAAGTGTGGATGGCGGTTCAGGCTAAGCGCGATCGGGAACAACCACCTCAGCAAGAGACTTGGATAGATGCGCAACCGCCAGTACCGCAGTATCCACAGTCTCAGGATCAATGGCAGCAACAGCAACGACAACAACAACAACAACAACAGCAGCAGCAGCAGCAGCAGCAGCAGCAGCAGCAGCAGCAGCAGCAGGAATATGTGTCGCAGCCACCTCAGTATCAGACCAGCGTCTCATACGGCAGGGTAGCAGCAGAAGTTTCAAACTACGAGGGATATGGACACCAGCCGCAAAATGCTCCTCAAAACGATCAAGTGTATCAATCTCGACAGATTCTGGCTCAACAGTATCACAGTATTGTTTCACAGATCACTCAGGATCGGTACAATTATCGAGAACGTGGCAGGCAGAATGTTCCCCAAAATCAATCTCAGCAAAACTGCCCCGCCTATCCCGCGCCGCAATATCAATTTCAGCAGCTACCCCGACAGATGCTGCCCCAGTACGTGAACTCAATTATGCATCCAACCACAAATCCAAACTATGGTCCAGCAAATAGTGCCAGCGTCAATCCTGGAATGAATCCCAATGTCCCGGGACATTATCAGCAGTATATACCGTTACAGCAACAAATGGTAAGTCAGCGACAAATAGAAAACGCAATGCATGCTGACGTTCATCGCATGCAGCAACAGATACACGTGAATCACATGCAGCCGGTACCACAGTATGAACCTTCCGGTACTTTCAACGTTCAAGCATCCACATCGATGAATGTCCTCAGACTCGGCAGGCCACATATGGGGGTAGCACAAAAGAACAATTCCTGCAAGAGGCAATCTAACTCACCGACTCACTCGACTAAACAGCTTAGCTGCATCAATTGCCAAAGCATGGATGTATCTGAGAACGGCACCAAACCTAAGAGTCCGGTCAAGGTGCTTCAGAGGGAACCACCGTTGTCAGATGATCGACAGAGCTTTCCGCAATCTTTGTCCCCAGACAAGACTAAGAGCTTTGAAAAAGTTACGGAAGACGAATTGGATTCACAAAGGAATGTGCAGGTGACGGATCTCGACGAGGATTTTACCAAGGTTAAAGATCCTTCGGAGAGCGTGGAGCCAATTAAAGAACAAGGAGAGGTTAGTTTCCAGGAATCCACTGTCATGTCAAGAAAAGAGCTTGACAAAACGGATCCTGATGAGACAAGGGACGAGAGTTCTCCGAGCAGTTCGAGTCCCAGTAGTAAGTCTAGCAAGACGAGAATAATGGTGCTGAAAAGGAACAAGTATGGTAGCGAGTTCAAAGTTTTTGCGAAGGATCCGAAGATAGTGAAGAACGGCGGTGCGAGACACGCGGATCAACAGATCTACGAGATCGAGAGTGAGAGGCTGGGTGGAAGAGAGAAGGACGCGGATGAGCAGTTCAATCATACTATTGTTGAGCTCGAGAGAAAGCTAAATGACAGCAGGAATGGTTTCGTCGGGAAGCAAAAGACAGGAGAGAGTCCAAAGCGCTCTCAGACGGTGAATAACATCATCAAGAGCGTTTTCAAAATACATCCTGGCACGTCGAATAACGATGATTCGTCCAAGAGGAAGACCAGTGGCCAGAACAAGAGTAACGGCAAGTCCGCGTCGAGTGACAACGACGACGTGTATCAGGGATACACAATACTGAGAAAGGCCGAAACTACTCAAGAAGACGTTATGAGCGAGATCGCTCAGATATCTATTCAAGACTGCAAAGACACGAGCGAAGTCAGCGCCGTGCTCTCGTGATAGCCTAGTTATAGAGGAGGGAGGTGGTATTATGTGGTAGACCACAGGTAAGAAGTGAATCAGTGTACATAGATAATTTACCGAATAAAGAGGTAAAGTGATAGCGAAATAACTCGTGCGTTTGCGTATGCTTGCGTATGCTTGCTGCGTTACGAGCCTTCACATTGAACGCTACGCAAAGGAGCACGCTCTCTTACTCTCTTACTCACTCTCTCTCTCTCTCTCCCTCGAGATTATTCGTATCTCGACAAGCCCGTCTTTGAGCTCCTCGCACGTCATTTTTGACATCTCCATCCCCATTAACTGCTGTGCTGGGGCTACGCTGCACATCTTTCGTTCAACGGTGACCTGCATCTAATAATTCCAAATAGTTCGAAGCAATATCTCGAGGGTGCGTTAAGCGAGAGTAGCTAAGCAGCTCTCGAGGGACCCTGCGAAATCTGCAAAGAAAGAAAAGCTACAAGGACTGGCGCTCTCGGTTACACGTGGACGGGACACGGAGAGCCAGAAGAGAATGATAAATCTCTACGAAGCATCTGTTACGCCTCAAAGAGCAAATCGTGTAGATTCACCAGTGTCCCAGGCTCAAAGCTCTCTCGTGAAGAACTGATATTGACTATTTCTTAAATTAACACTTTAAGCGAGGCACCACGAGGATTCTCACTTATATTCCGAAGCACGTAGAGTACGGGGTCTAGTGAATCGAAGGAGGGAAATATAGAACGTTAAGAGAGAATATAGAAGACAAACGAAAAACGATTTCGATAAAGTAACGCGTAAGAGACGACGTAATCGTAAAACGACACACCGAATCACTTCTTACGGCGGCCGCCTATCTTCCCCGCGTGTTTCCAAACAATAATATAAATTGGAGAATTTCATTCTGATACGATGGTCGTGAAATAATAAGTACCGTGTCGCCGTGTACTTAATCTGCGCAAATCATTCTATACCAGATATACACGCGGAGACGCACGTACGAAATGATGCTTCATCCATGATACAAATAGACGAGGTATAGCCGATAGCGATTGTATTTTTGTAAAGATCGCGCGGGGATCAGTGACGTCACGTTAAAAGCGATTTCAGTTTTGCCTTTAGGGGATTTATTTAAGTTTCGGATTGTAAGAAGATGGTCCTTCAAAATGAAACTGGAAATAGATGTTGCCTGCGTGACGACGACGACGACGACGACGACGACGACGTCACTCTCCAGATGCGCAGAATCGCTATCGGCTATACCTCCTCATCTATTTGTATCGTGGGTTCGTCGTCCTAGGCTGCATGTCCCCGTGCATTCACAATCACAAGGCGCCACGGACGAAAGGATGGAAAAGGCGAGAAAAATCCATCATCAGCCAGTAATTTTATTGCGAATTTCAAATCAATCTGGATTTCCTCGATGTTCTCAACCTCTATTTCGGAGAGACGTTCAATAATGCGTTACACTTAGGAACGAGCCGACCGAATCGAAAAACAGAGTTGAAATGTGCTTGTACGGATACATACGCACGTAAGGTCGATAAGCCGCCACTGATAAAGATCTTCGATGTGAACGAAGCGAAATGGAGAAAATAGAGAGGCCTCGATTACTTTGGGTTTGTAAATTGTACGCTTTGATCCGCCTTCGTGGAGAGATACTTTCGTTACGTTTTCTTCCAACGAGCCGAAGCCGACGCGATCCTTTAGCCTCGAATCGGACAACGCTTACTTACAACTACGTAGTGAGATACCGACGCGCCCGCACCGACCAATACATTTAAACAGTAATGTCAAATTCAACGAGGATGCAAAGTTTCAGTCTATCCATAGCGAACAAATTCTTCTCCAGACTGTAGAAGATCGCGTAGCTGCCATGTTCGAAGAATCTGCTTTAATAAAAATCTGCTTGTTGTAGGTGTAGGAAAGGCGTGCAAAGGGGCGGGGAGCACTGCAGCGAATGAAAATTGGGAGATGCCTGACACTGCCACAGGAACAGCGGCTTTTATTCCGTCGTTGGTGTTGTTGGTAGGGTGGGGGGGGGGGGGTAGTCACTTTTAAAAAGAATACGGGTGGAGTGAGTGTAACTTTAGCAGTCACATACTTCTTTTCCTCGCCACCTTGTCCCCCCCCCTCTCTCTCCCTCTCTCTCTCGTCTCTGTCTCTGCGCACTCTGTTTTCGAAGAATGCACAGAAGCCCTTTTAACGTGTCGCCAAATTTCGTTATCGAAAAACGACGTTGCCGAAGGACTCGTAAGACGAAAGAGTTCCCCGCTTGCATCGCCAGTAGGTACATACAAGAAATGCCCATTCCAAGTGAATGGGTTTAGCTGAGACAGAAGAAAAAGCAAATAAAAGAATAAGAACACGGTTATGAGAACCTACGATATCGTCGCGTTACGACTATTTACGATATTAACGATTATATTGCCCATACATTTTATTTAGACATTTTAGCGTACGAGGTGCTTCTTTTTAGTAACATTAAGATCTCACTTTTTGTAATGATACAGAATGCGCCCCGAAGCCATGGAATTTGAGAAGATATTGTCATATATTACGAATGACTACTCTCGTCGTTGATTGGTTGAATGCGATGACGTTCGGACCATATTTCACGCCTGGTATTTATATTACGCGGTGGTATATACATTATGTACCTATAGTTATACGCGGAGAATAGACTTTGAAGATATTATATCGAAAAAACTGTGTTTGCCATTACGAAGTGTGCGTAGCGGACATGTAATAGCACGTAGCTGTTCGTTTAGGATGTTTTCAAGTGAAACTTGAAGGAATATCATTTTCCATTGAAAAAAAAAAAAAAAGTGAACGAGAAATTAAAGCGAAAGAGACCAGAGAGCCGTGCGACTTGGTCCTTTCTCTCTCTTAAGACTGCTTGTTAATTTCTTTTTTCGACTCTACAAAGCTCGGCAAACCCAATTTTTATTGTTAATAAGATATAGAGTAAGGTGGAGTAAAGACAGGGCCCTTGAGGAAATGCAATTTCAAAGATATATCATTATTGCCTCACCTTCAACCAATTTTGTGAGTAGCCTATTTTGTCCCACCTTCCCCTATTCCAGTATTCACGTTATTTTAGATCATTAATATTATATTATAGTTTATCATTACTATGAACATTGTAATCTACTATGAGTATTGTAAAATATACGTTTCTCTTTCTTTTCTTCAAAACTACTCCTCATTTTCCGAAGACTCTCGTTGTTCTTATCAGTTTTCGGAATCGTTTGCAAAATTCAAATATTGGCTCGTTGGCGTGTAGAAAACTATTTGGAAAATCCAGCTATGCCGATTAGGTCGATTCGATTGATTCATTTTGGTTAGAACTGACAATGACGCGACGATGCATCTAATAATGAATTTGGACAACCGTAGATCGAATGCAATTTCACCTGAGTCGGAACGACGAGAAGTTTTACTTGCCCGGTCCCCCCTCTTCACCTTCACCTTCCCCTCTCCTTGCTCTCCTCCCGCGAATTTCGGATATTTTCGCGCGTACCAACCACTGTGCCTCCGTTGTTGGGCATTCTCGCCGGTCGCTCGATTGGTCGATCACGACATTAATGAACGATCGCGTCACTGATTTTAAGAAGAGACCAAGTACGTATCTACATGCACGTACGAACACATGTAACGATGTCACGATGTGATTGGCGTCGTACGTACTAACCTAACCTGACCACTGGAATGCGCGACCCGATCGTAGAGCACGCTGCCTGCCTCCAGCTCCCTTCAGCTCCCTCCATCACCCGTCGCCTCAGCTTGCTCGGCTGGTTGCTTTACTTACGCCGCGTGCTCACATTACTTATAGTAGCTATACTTTCACTCGTCCGCGCTGCCTTCGCGAGGACACTTTACTGAATTCCTTTGTACACTATTAGATTAGAAAGCTTTCACTTTCCGTCTGTACGACTTACAGCGCGCCACTTTCTCTGCAATCAAACGAGAATCAAACTACTCGTCATCAGGTCGCTGTTAAATGAACAAAAGATAAAAAAATGCGAGAGGTTACTAATGGCAAATATTATGGAAACGGAAATTCAAGAAGCGTCTGAGAAGGGATACTTTCCTTCGATGAAGAAATTTCCTGATTGATCCTTTGCATCCTCCTGATGTCGCGCAAAAACGGCACATCGATTTAAAAATGAAATTTCTTTCGGAAAAGAAAAAAAAAAATAATAATTGAATAAATAAATTACGATGAGGAAAAGAGCCGTAAATGTTCAATTTCCTGTTAAAGTTATTCCTTCTGTTTTCTAACGTGGCGTTGGTATCACTGTATCGTGTAAAAAGAGTACGGAAATCGAAATATGCACGATCGTACGTGAACAAGACAACAGCGCGATATGAATAAAGTACAGATGCATGACAACGGTAAAGGCACTGGACGCGATTAAGAACGTACAGGCAGACGTTTCTCCGGAGATGCCTGGACTGGCATCACGAATTACAAAGCGTGTCGGTTGAGACCTCGGCCGATCGAGAGAGAGAGAGAGAGAGAGAGAGAGAGAGAGAGAGAGAAACGGCCCGTCGATTCTCACGACTCGCGTCGTTCAGCCTGAGGACCTAGATAGGACATTGCTTGCTTCCCTTTCTCCTTCTTCTCCTCCTCCACCACCGCCTCTTCTACCCCCTTCGTACTCTCTACAGTCATTTCTTCGCAGCCAGTGGCACATAATAGTTTCCTCGGTTCGTTTCGTTCCGCAATACTTTTAACACAATAAATTTGATTTCTTTTCACCGCGAGACGTCTTCCTCTCCCGGATGAGTTTTTCTGGACATTTGCGATGCCTTTTATATGTCACCGTTCGCTCGGCTACGTGACATTTCTTCTCAAGATTTCTCGTGCAGTTTTCGTGTGAGCAGCAGCGACTCCGCGCCCTTTCACGGACACAGGGACACACGGATATTCGGAATTTCATCTTTCTACGGGTCTCGTACCTCGTCACGTGGATATTATTCTTCTGGCACGTTTCACATGTATATGCTCGATAACGGTCAACAGCCGCTCTTCGCTAGTATGGAACAGAAAGGTGAGCTTCGATAAGTTAATTTTCTTAGCCTTCGACTGGACAGACCACTCGGTTGGATCTCGTTGGTCCGTCCTCGAACTGCCCATAACGTTTTCTCTGGTCCTTGACCAGTGAAATATTCACGAAACTCTGTATCAGGCTCAGTGGAGAGGCGAGACGGAGCCAACTTCGCCATCGACGGCAACTTGCATAGACTTTATAGTCTATCCTAAGGTCCATACAGTAGATCTACATATTAATCACATTGATCCGCGAAGTTTCTATATTACCCTTGACAAAGAGACGTGCGACAGAACACAACCGGCACGGTAAATCGGATTCTCGACTTGGACGAATTCGTAAAAAGGCCGCAAAATAAATTTACAAGCTCAAATATAATACATTCACGTAGGTCTGAGAATATCGTACTTAAGGACAACTCAAGTTATGCGGATTTTCAAGTTGCCCGGAAACTTTCGCTCGAGGACAGGAGAATAATGCAGACGTCGGAACTGCAATGGAGTGACCGTTACACAGAAATTCGAATTAGGAAAAGGATCTCACGAGGAAGAGAGGAGTGTGCGTCCAATTGTAAGCCCGGTCCTCCGCGCGGCGACCGACACGGCTATGACGGGGGCTTGACGATTATTCGGAAAAGAACGTACCTTGACAAGCACGGATATAGAGGAAAACGTTTCTACGATAAAACGTAATTCCGTAATACCGCCAAAAGATTTGAAAATCCGGTCTTGTCTCTCGCGACTGAATTATTCCTCGGATTCTTTAGCTCGCGTCTCATTGCTGCGAATGGAAAACCGATAAGATCGGCGGGTCGAAAAAGTGGCGCGCGTTGAAATAAAAATAGGATTTCATGCACAAGCGTAAAGAAGAATTATTGGGAACTGGAGAGACGTGGAACTCGTTACGCGGCAGTGTTATTTCGAATGCACGCGGATGTCATTACCTTCGTCCACATTTATCGTACAGCAATTTATAGCTCCGACGTCTCGTCGGTGTAAATTGAAAAAATTCCGATTGACGGCTATCCGCCTGATCTTACTCGCGATTCGCGACACGCGCGCACTGCACAGATGTTACCTGTTTCGAAGTTCCAATGGCCGTGCATACTAAGCGCAGAGCCATCTACAACAGTATCGGAATCGTAGGATCGCGCGACGTTCGAGGTGCCTGCTGACATTTCGAAATGAGCGACTGGCGTGTGTCGCACGGCCAGGTACGATCGCTCGGGTACTTGTCGCTGTCACGTGAGAGGGTGCTAATGTTCCAAGGGGGGAGGAGGAGGGAGGTACCTCTTGCCGTGGCGTTAAAAGACACAGGCGTAACACGCGTCCACTTTCGGCCGACAAGTTAAAGGTATAAAAATTACCAAGCAGGCAATCGTATCGCGCGCGCGGTCGGATGATTTATGGCTATGGGGGCGAGCGCGCAGCTCGTTTCTCCTCGACTTTATGCTTCGTTTGACGTTAGATGACGTAGAGGAACGTCTTCGGATCTTGCTGAAGGAAGGAGCAAAGACGCCTGCCGACATGGAGTTGCGCAATTTGGAATTGCCATCGTATTACGATCCACGTAAATTTGGTCTTGGACAGAAGGCCTTCTACGATAACGTCTTTACGATGATGATCGGGAAATTAGCCGGACTGTTGATCCTACTGGCGGTGCCCTCGATTCTGAGCGTGCTGAAGTACACCAAGCAAAGTGGAACGCCATGCACGGCCTTTCGACGCTACGTCTCCACTATACTTCACACTTTCATCTGGTACGAGAAGTCGCCGGACAAGGACAATCGGTGAGTTTGTTCTGGCGATTAAAGAAGCTACGTCGAGTCTACGAATTTTCTTATAAGGTTATGGCTAAAGATCAAAGGCAAGATCAAAAGCACACGTCGATTCTCTATGGATTTTCCAACAAAAGAAACTCAAAGTATCCACGAATCTCCCCATTATACTCTTACGCAACGTTTAGTCTTGATACTTTGACCCATAAAATCATAAAATCAGCGAGTGGCTCTAAATAATCGTACGGAGCCTCTCTCGATCGGCTTCGCAGATTCTTCGAGTCTCTGAGAAACGTGCGTCGCAAGCATTGCGTGGCGTCGAGACGAGCCGCACAAGCGGGACTCGAGAGAATATCGCAGCTGGACATGGCGCTCACCCAATTTGGATTTATCGGATTCACTTTGCTGAACGGCGATCAACTGGGTGTGGTCACCAGTTCGGAGGAACTGGACGGTCTGGTCCACGTGTGGCGAGTCATCGGAAGCATGTTGGGAATGGAGGAGAGGTACGTTATCACTTTTAGCAGTAATTCAAAAGCTTCTCGTAGTCGGCCAATCGATCGATGCCACTGGATATCTTAAATTCACCAACAGATTCAACTTGTGCCAGGGCTCCTTGGAGGAGACGCGTGGGTTATGCAGGAGACTCCTCGACGAAATCTTTGTGCCCCACTTGTCACTCGCGAACGAGGATTTCCTAGAAATGGGCAGAGTCCTCCTCGAAGGACTGTGGCCAGTCAATCCTCACCTGGATCCTCGGGCGTTCAGCGCCTTCACGCTTCATCTGGTAACGTCATCGACGACCAATAACAATCACTCTCTTGTCATAGGTGAGAGCTTACGGGGTGGGGGGTCCTATTGCATATTCTTACATCTTCTTGTATCTCATTAATCTTCCTTATGTTTCTACGAGTATCGACGACAAAGAAATTATCATTTTGAACTTGATGATTTTCAGATAACACCACTTTGTCACTCTACAGTCGATTCATTCTCGGACTTCAACTCTTTGTTCACGATAATCTGCTACCGAGAAGATGCTGGTGGTCCATCATCTTTCGAACATTTTTCAACGGACAAATGAGACTCGCCATTTTTCTCACCGAAAATTGTCCGTTCCTGGCTTACTGGACCTTCGGCCGAGAGGAGTCTCGCGTTAACATATACAAGTGTCACCTCGAGTGAACGGTCAGCGCCTTAAGAGTTCCGGCTCGGCAGAACAAAGGACAACAGCGTTCAAAGTTCACTCTTTGCGATCTTCCAGTAATCGAGAAAGACGTCGCCGCGCACGAGTAACGAGAAACTTGTCATTTACGGGAAACAAGGTTTTAGCTTAACTCTCTCCTTAGATGCTATAGCTATAGAGACGTTAAACTTTATTGCGAGAAACTGGCATATAATGTATGTATTATACATATAAACACATGCGAGTGGTCCGTCTACTGCGCCACATGCTGCTACCCTTTGAACAATAGGTACATATAATAAATTCGTATGTGGCGCATGCAGAGTTAATCTCTCTCGAGTGGATCGAGTGGATCGGAGTGGATCGAGTGGATCGAGCCTCGCAGGAATGTCCTTGAAAAATGAGCGACGAAGAAAGACAAGGACGCATCGAAGTTAACGCTAGCGCGCGCAGGATGTTTTTATAGTGACATCGTGTTTCTTTTGATTGGATAGTCTCCTCAATTAGATTATAATTTGATAAAATTATTAAGATCGATTGAATTATCGCTGTAACAGCGTGTCTACAATGTCTCCGAGCAGATGAGCGTCCGAAAAAGGTGAATTTTTATAACACTATCCGAAAGACGTCGGTTGGCGTAGGTTGGCGTAGGTTGGCGTAGGTTGGCGTTGCTCCTTAACCCTAGCATTACCCCTGCGTTATTCTCTGACGAGGAAAGATAAAAAGTAATTTCGTTTGCCAGGATCTCTCTCGGCGTGTATTTTGCAGACCGAGTGATCAATGATTTACGATCGTCGTGGCTATTTTTTCAGAATCAATTGGCAAATATAATAATGGCCTCGCGGCAGGTCATGCTCGTGGTGTCAATCGGATCGGCACTGACTGCGACGTTGGGAAAAGAGGATAGACGCCTTTAGCGAATATTTACAGCGCTCAGTCAGCTTTCGCAGACGGGATGATTCAATAAAACGCTTTTCTTATTTTTTCTTTTCGTTTCTTTACGTATTTTCATTCGTCACATCGCGGGAGACTTGAATAACGCACGTGAACCAGCTAATTCTATACCTCCGTTAAGACTGCAGTCGTGCTGTTTTTACTTTTTTTTTGTTTGTTTTCAATTCCTCGCCACACACACGCGTACTAAGGCTAATTGCCAGTATCACCACCGGGAGCGACGCATGGAAATTTCCATGGCTTCGACAGCTCAGACCCCTTTAGTGTAAAAAATTGGCAGCAGTACATATTTATTGCTATCGTTTGATTTCGATTCGACTACAAACGTACAGGCGTCGTGCTGCTATCTCGAGTACCTTGATAAATGCTTAACGTCGAATGAAGAGCATCGGATGCCTCCGCGGTAGCGAGCAAGCGAGAAGAAGGATCGTCCCGAAGGACGACGACTGCCAAAGGACTGGAAAATCCTGCTGTAATTGCGAGAGGGAAGTGCGAGCGAGCGACGGGGTGGCAGTGACTCTGGCCGTTCTAGAAGCGAAGCGCTTGGTCCTCCTGATCTTGGAGGTGATCGTCGACTGGCGAGTAATCGAATTCGCTGGCGGCGCAAGATCGATCGTCCTCGTCTTCCTTGGTAGCATCATCGGATTAACGTCGGCGCTGGGAAGTCTCCACTTTATTCGCAAGTAATAAAGGACTCGCGATAGGTATATTTTATTTTCACGAAATTAGCTGCAGCATCTCTTGCGCAGGCAGCACCGAACGCGAACCAGCCGTTCAAATATTGAAAAAGTATCGAAGCGCCTGTCGCTCGCGTTACTCGGCTGCGTCGCATTGAATGCAGCAGCTCTGGCGCTTGTGGGATTTGACGTCAGTATCGGTTCCAAGGCGCAAATGAAACTTCTTAATAGGACGATGCGCCTGTACTCGAGTTCGGCTCAATGGAGACGGAAATTGGATCTGCTGCAGTTCGATTTCCAGTGCTGCGGCTCGCTGTCCTACGTCGATTGGTTCCTCTTCGACTGGCAGGTTTATCATTTTAATCTGCCATTGGGATAAACCAACCATTGGGACTCTCGATTGATTTTCTTTAACGAATGACGATAAGAATTCAGATTATGGCCCAAGGGACGAGACGGAGACGCAGGATAGAATATCGGACGAGGAGTACAGGAGGCGCGCTGTGCCATTCAGTTGTTGTAATTTGAAGACGATGGTGCCTTGCGTCCATTATCAGATGACGGACAGCGATACGATCAGCATAAATACCAAAGGATGCGCCACGCCTCTCGGCGATACAGTCTTCAGAAAGGTTTTCGTAGGTTCTGCCATGACTGCACTGCTAATAATGACTCAAGCGTTTTTGACCTTTCTTTTGACGAAAGTAGGTTACACCATGGACGCTGAGGATCGTCGCTCAAGATTCAACGTCATCTTTATCCTTTTTATTATATTATAGATCGCTGCCTGGTCGGAAGGTCCCTTCTTCTCCTACGACGAAGGCTTCGTATACACCAAGCGCCACTTGCCAGATCCCAATATACTGGCGGGCAGGTGAGGCGCGCAGCGTCGTTTCTCCGTAAAGAGGAACGCGAGTAGCGTCTTTTATTTTACGATACTCGGCTTCAGGTCATCGTCGTACATCGGGAACGGGACTTCTTTCGACCGTACCGAATCGCTCGGGAGCAGTTCGCGAACTGGACGAACGTGGAAAGGTCATCGAGACGAGGGCAGCACCGGTCGATCCACGAGGAGTCGAACGAAAGCACGTAGAACGAGAAGACGAGATTTGAGCGAGTCGTCACTGAGTTCGCGAGATACGTCGTCAGAAATGGAAACTTCGCGACGATACCATCCAACGATAAAGAAAAAATCAAATTTTCATGCAAGACGCCACAGCCGTGCTAGATGGAAAGACGTGCATTCATAAATTCCAGAGCCGGCAGGAGATTGAGCAGAGTTCCTGAAAAGTGGCCGAATTACGAAATGCTAATATTTCAAAGTGTGGGAATTTAAAAAAACAAAAAACGCTATTTATTTGAGAACGATGCGATCTACGAACTTATGAGAATGACGAACGTGACGCGATCCAGACGACCGAGGAAAGATGTGTCGTTCCAATCGGGCGACGCTTACCTTAAGGTGAAGTTTGGTCGGACGAAGGTTTCTCGCTATTCTCTGTAGATCGATTCGTGATTACAAAGTGAAAAACAATATTTATTGCAGCGGGGGAATATCTCGCGATCGGTATGGAGGAGCGAAGAGGCAGGAGAGCGAGTTTGCGCTGGAGAGGTTGATTGGCGATTGGCGATTGGCGGCGATGACGAGAGAGAGAGAGAGAGCACGCGCGGTACACCTAGTGCTCCCGATGATCGCGATTATCACGATCATCCTCGTGGAACGGGAGGGACGAATCTTACGTCGCAAATACTTTGAGCAACTCGGAACGTCAAAACCAGTCGTTACACAGTATAGTTCGCGTTGCGACGAGACCCAAAGCGATTCGGGAGTTCCGAACGGGCGAGCGAGTTACGAGGACTCCAGGAAAATTTAAAAGCTTAGCGGCGGTCGTCGTTATCGTTTGTCGATCGGTAAGACACTCCATCGAAGCCGTCTGTCAGGCGGCTTCGTTCCTTACGGCTTGAATCGGATCATTCGCACGAGTCAGGATTTATCGAATCGTGGATCTTGTGCGCCTTGTATGCTTAAAGAGAATCGAATGCAGAATCAAAGAAATTCAATGAATTGTCACTATTCCATTGTTATACGTAATTATATACATAAAGGGCTGATTAATCAAGCCAAAGATATTTATGACTAGCACATGGCGGCTGCCGGGCGAATCATCTTGAAACTCGCTTTCTAAATTACGCCAGTCATTAGAACTGAGTACAGTGAGTGGGAATAATAAAGAAAAAACAAAAATGTATTCGCGTACGTGTTGGTTCTCTAGTCGTCAGGAAGGAGTTCTGTCGTGTTAAAAATCCAAAGACCGTAGTGCCACAGTTTGGTAATGTATCGCAAGACAGGCTTTTTCTCGCGGCAATAAGAGAAAAATAATTCGACTGTCGATCAGAAGAAATCCACGTCTGACATTCTGGCAGTTTGGCAATTTGGCGGTTTGCTTTCTGAATATGGGGAAGAAGAACGGGGTCCGTTCGACCTCTCTCTATCGAACACGTCAAATGTATCTCCAGGTATCGCAGTGCTATCGCGTCTCGGCGATCCTGCCGACTCCTGGCAGTAGCGCATTCGTTCTTCCCGTAGAGACCATATCGCACAATGCCGTCCTCCCTGACAATCTCCTTCCCTTGCACAAACCGACAGAGAGTCTCCGCTGGCACTGAGCTCACATCACATAGCCGTCGGACTTTAATAGAACGCGCTCTTACCGTTTCGTTGCTCGCCTCTCGACACTGAGCTTCAAATTTTTGGCGTTCCTTCCTTCTTTGCTGCTGTCGAGAATCAAAAAAGAAGCACAAGAACCACGAATCAAGTACACTCGCTGTTGTAGCCACACTCTCGCGTTTTAAATTTTTTTCGTTTTAAATTTCTTCCTTTCATCTGTGGCACACAACGTATGTATTCATTTTGTTGTATTCCGTGCCTCAAACTAACTGTTCGAGACGCAATTAATTGGCCAAGATCCAAGGAAACGTTCGACTGTTTTATGATTACGTCACAATTTTGGCGTAGGTATTACAATATGTTTCTAATAATTGATTGTTCGGCACGTTTCCTGCTGTTCCAGTGGAATATACTTGTCGGACATCGAAAGGATTCGGGACTCATTTTCTTTAATAGTAGGTTCGCAATTTTGTTTCCCGTACCTTGTCGAAAACTTGCACTGACGGCGTACGTGACATAATTTATGTACTTCGCAGTGTATGAGAATCAAGAATTCTCTGGAATCTTTCGCTAGAACATCACGCACGGGGAGCTTCAACATGCCATTGGCCCCAGGTCTGAGAAAACTAAAAGAAAGTCATTATTTCGTGAGGGGTCCATCGAGCTACGTAGCGAACGAACATTGTGTCACATTATATCCAACCTGAACATTTTCTCGTAACATGTGTATTTGAATACTATATCGAGAGCTAAGCGAGGAGTCTTTCCAGTGAATTCTTTAAGAAAAATCGAGTCGGCGTACCGACGCAGTTCCGTATTGTCTCGGAGGTATTCGTGCGCGCTCGTGCCCGTTCGTGCGCGTTCGCGGGCGTTCGTGGGCGTTCGTGGGCGTTCGTGCGCGTTCGGCCGGTGTCGGAAAGTTGCGAGGCGAGACGCGGGTCCAACCAACTTGTGTTCCGTGAGCAGGGTCCGCGTGCCATCATTTCCAATCGCTTAGTTCCTGCTAGTTCGCCACTTCGTCGAGAGCGTAGCATGTGCCCACCAGTCCACAGCCACGTACACGTCTACCTGCCGCACCATCAGCCCCACAATAAACTTGTCTCGTACGGCTACCGTTAGGGCCGCCGTTTCCGTTTGACCGTCGTGTGCCATTCGAGCCTCTCGGGGCTGGCTGTGTGTCGCGTTGGTTGATTAATACTGTGATATTATGATCTTTTCCTGGATATTCTAGTGTAACATACGCTCGTGGTTTGTTTAGGTGTTTAACGACTTGTGACCGCCGCGCGACTCTAATATCTACGGGATATTACGCGGGAAGATACGGTTCGAGACTGTGCAGTAGTTTTCAGGAACAGAGAGAGAGAGAGAGAGATTAAATTAGTCAAACGGAAGGAGGAGAGAGTACATTCTGGAAGTGGAAAAGAGAGAGCGCACAAGCTGGATTGAGGAAAGCCAAGAGAAAGAAGAAGAGGAAAATTGTGCACGCATCAGAAAGAAAAAACGAGAAAGTTGTACGGAGCAATAAAGAGAGACGGACGTAGGTGCATTTCGAGTGTCAAGCTTCAAGGGAAGGAACGTTACTTCAGCGGTTGAGAAAGATGAGCTGCAGCAGCGCACCGGTTACCACCAGCAAGACTTGCGAGACTCTCATAAGCAAATGCGAGATACCAATCATCGATCTCGCTCATATGGGTAAGCCGAATATATATGTAGGTCCTAAAATATAATTTCACCGTCGATGTATTCGACAAATAAACTTTTTTCACAAGCTATGCAGATTAGTGACTAAGAAAAATGTTTAAACGCTGCACGAATTCATCAAATTCAGCGGATCCTGGTTTTTCCTTAGATCTGACAAACTCGGATAAAAAAGTTTTTTTTTGTTTTTTTTTTCCCCCCTCTTTACCTATATTCCACTTTGCCGTGGTAGATGTGTCGTATACGGGGCTCAGAGCGTGTACGCTACTTTCACCGTGAGCTAATGTATGTGCATGCGTTCTCATAGAGCTACGAGGAGGAGGAGGAGGAGGAGGAGGAGGAGAAGTAGTAGTCTGGTGTCAGTGACGAGGCACGCTATAAACGTGTGTAACCTAACTAACGGAGATTGCCATATGCTGTGTCAACGTGATTTTTATGACTTCCTCAAACCTTTATGTTTCACTCGGAATGTACCAGGGGGCAGTCGATGCGATTCTAGTGGCAAAAACAACGCAAGAGTTCTCAAGAATTGGGGCGCGTTCGAGCGACATCCTGTGACGTAGCGTTTGTGGAATCGCTATTGTTTTATCGCTTCTCCACAGCGACACTTGTTGCCGCATAATAAGTCGATTATCATGCAAAAAAGTTAATGTCGGTCCGGCGCGAGAATGTCGAAAGGGGGCACTTTTACGTCAATTTAAAGAAGACAAGATTCCCTTCGACGGGCTTCTGCCATTAATGACTGCGCTATCAATGTACAGGGTGTTCCGTAGGAAGCTGTCCCAATTAGTCAGCTGTAATTTTTAATAAAATTTAATATAATTAATAAATTTCCTCTATGCAAAGCTATTTAACGTTTCCCCTTTCTTGCCTGCGTTAAATAAAAATAACAGCTGATTTGTTCCAGCAAGGAACAACATGGGCTATACCCTGTATAACGAAACATCACCGTTCTTCGCGATATCTCATATCGAACGACAAAGTCAAAGTCACGCGTGCTCTGCATAGAACACGTTGACTGTACGATAAGAAAATCAACCACGTGACATTTCGTAGCGTGACGATAGTGTTATTACAGACGTCATGGATGATAATACAGCGAATTAGAGTGCTTAACGATTTTCAAGTAACACGAGCATACAGCTACTGACTTGAGTGATAATCGTGAAGCAGCCTCTGCTTTGTGCGTCGCGTCGTGCGCCTGTACATACATATATTGTGATGGGTGATCCTATGCCTGTGAATATGAGAGTGGAGCAAATGTATAACGACGACGCCAAGTAGTGGTTACCTGGCAACGGGCACGATACCGACGCCCAGTGTCTCCGTTCGGCGAAACAGACCGAGCGATGTCTCTGGCTCTCCGGGGTCAGAAGCCCCAATCTCTCGGTCTTTCCCCTACAGTCTATAACTCTTATCCCGCGACGCGTATTCGAAAGGACGCTGCCCCGATTGCCTGCCCGTTCTGCCCGTTCTGCCCGTTCTGCCCGTCCCACCCTTCCGACCCTGTCTACCCTCTCTTGCTTCCTCCTCTCACCACTCTCGTCCTTCTCGATATTATACGCAGGGCGCAGTCCCGCCGACGCATCTCTCCCGCCGGGTGTTACGTTCTCAGCTTCCCGCGATGTGCACAGCCGTCTCTTTCCTCATAGTTTTCTCGTGTACGTTCGAACCAGTTCGAACACATTCACGGTTACCGCTCCTCGTCCAACTGACCGAGCACTGTATGATGGGCGCGCGCACATACATTTGCAAAATTCATACATAAACACGCACACGCACACACGCTGCTATCGTTATACTATAATATAATGCGACACGATGAACTGTGCAATTCCAGAAATATTCTTACAATTAGAGAAGGTGAATGAATCCAGAATAACTTTCGTTGTACTTCCTTTCTCTGTTCGTTTGTCTTTTTGTCTGCCTATTGGCTGGCTGAGTACGCGTTCTTTCCCATTTCCGATGATCTAGGTCAGAACGGTGTGCTGTTCAGTGCCATGACCCGAAATTCTTCTTGGTCACGTGTTTCAGTGACTCATTTGGCCCGACTCAATGGTAACGATTATACCGAATATCGTCGACCAGACGACATATGTATATTATTATAAATGAACGGTATTTCCTTTTCAAATTTTAATGACGCAAAGCTCGATCCTACAGCGGGCACAGCAACTCACAATCAGTTGCAGCTGAAGCATAAATGCTTATTGGTATAAATTATCATGTCACATTCACGTATCACAGGCGCATACATTATTTTCCAAGATGAAGATTCGAATGAATAAAAAATGCGTAATTGTCAGACATAATCGATAGAGTTTAAAGATAAATGTATAAATTCTGAATAAAAGGATCATTTTGATCAGACGAAGATATGTAAAATTGCAGCAGATAAGAATGACTATAAAAGGCGAAACACGCGATCGAAAGTCTGCAAGTCGCACCTTCGGATTTAAACGTGCGAGGTCAGAATGTCAAGAGGCGTCTCGTCCAGTCTCTATTACGATTTTCCCCGTAAAACTCAAAAATAGGTGCCAGCCGTAAGCGCACGAGATTACACATCTTATTGTTTGCTTGTACCACATGGCGCATTGCAATTCCACACAGGAATTTATATGAGAAATTCATTCGAGCGCAATGCGAACGATGAAGCGAAGAGTGCATATATTATACATAGTATAATAGCATATGTAGCCCATGTAGCACAGGTAACTTAGGACAGTATAGGCAAGTTAGGTAGTGCAGTTTTACACTGGGAGCAGACGCATTCGTTACTTTCTTGCATGCAGCACATGCTGGCTGTACATGCATCTTGTGACACGTGCACGCGCGCACACGTGTCAGGCATGTGGTAAACTCGATGACAGTGATAGCTGGCTCACTCTATGGTCGTAGGTGTAACAAAGACCGGATAGGGCCCAACCTTTGATCGAGCTTTAAAAGGCTCTTATGGCAATCGACAGCCTCACTGGCTGCGTCGGCGTCGCGACGGTATTACCGATTCCCTTCCGTATCACAGAGGGACGCGAGAGAGTCGAGTCAGCCTTTCTATTCGACTCTCATTCCCGATGCGCTGCTTGGCGCGATGAACCAACAAGGGTCGCAGCGCAGCGAATACGACTGGCTGCTGTGAGACATGTCTTCTCCGTATACACGTATACACTTGCCTACGTAATTGTACGGGGATTGGATCCCAAGGACCCTTGCCGGAGAGGGGGGAGGGAGAGAGAGAGAGAGAGAGAGAGAGAGAGAGAGAGAGAGAGACGAGACGGAAGAATAAAGTGAGATCGTATTTCTTTCGGGTCGCTTCATGATTTTAAATAGACTGTCGCTTCGCAGCTGCACGCCACCGCTTAACTTCTCCTGCCTATACGGAAAGTGCTAGTTGTGTACGGCGGAGAGCCACTCTGTCCCCCAAGCCCGGTTGTGTGTATACATATCATCTTTCGTCTTATTCTTGTTTCCCTACTTTACACATACGTACACACAAACGCGCATGCGCGCGCGCGCGACCTCAGTAACGTCCCGCGCGTCATCGTCGTCCGTCGTCGGCCTGATTCGCCTTAGGTACGAACGTTGAGAAAATTATATCGATGAAGATCCTCGAACGCCTTACGCTATATCACAAAATCGGCCTAAAAGCCAATATTAATTTCGAAAAGAAGGAATCCAGTCTCTGAGTATCTTGGCCACGGTCGAGAGAGAATCGACGTGACGATCGAGGGTTTTACTATACTCTGACAAAAGCGTACTCTGGAACAAATAAATCCTACTTTGCTCAAAGCACATACCGTTTAGTTGCCCATGAACCTATAATATTATACATTTATTTCAGAGTTCAGAGTATGGATTTCATATGCATATACGTATAGTCTCCACGAGTCCAGGAGCTCAATGTATTTTTTTTTTTAAGAGATCGAATATCATCAAGTCCCTAGCTAGTCATATTATTTTTCTATTTTTAACATATCGAAAGCCAGCCGCGTTGATCTGCTAAGGATTGCATTGTTGGCGAACTGTCGGGATAACACTTCTTCGAAGTTGGCCCCTCACTATGAAAATTAATGAAAGAAAGTTAGAGTTCTGCTTTACCCCGGGAGAGTTCTAGAGTTCCTAACAGTTTTCAGAAATAGTTCTGTCGATTGTATGCAAAAAATAGCGATATTTAGAAATGGTGGGCCAACTTCACGGCGCCCCCCATTTTTGAACAAATGTAATTTTTTGACAGTTCTGATTAGATTAACAATAGTTGTACAGTTCTCTGAACTTTTCATCGATAGTTCCGCGGTCATTGGACTCTAGAACTCTTCCGGGGGTAAGCAGAACTCTGATTTTCTTTTATTAATTTTCACAATGAGGGGCCAACTTCACAGAGGTCAGGAAAACACATTGAATTCGTGGGGATGGAAAACACATATGCACACAGTACACAGCGTGCGTAAAAAACATTTTTCGTCATAAGCAAAGTCGGACTTTGCGCAACCATGACGAATAATAATGTACGCACCGCGGGCGTACAACCGTAGTAAGCCTTTGGGTGATCGTGTCCTGCGACCCCTTAAATTTTGTACTTTACGCCCATGGTACGAAAATAACTAACTATTTGGGGATAGTGTCGATCTACTCTATGTTTATTAGCACTATTTTATATTTTATATTCTTCAATCGTCCTATGTCTATGGCTTCTTCGATTCTCTCTCGCTCTCTCTCTTTTCCTCATGATTACTCCGGTGCTGGTTATCAAAAAGTAGACAAAACTTCCGTTAAACGGGCAAACGGTATCTTATCTCTCGAAGTTTCCGAGAATGGTGGAATGAGCGCTGAGTCGAATCTAAGCCGATATTCTTCGAGTTTGGGGCACACGGAAGAAGACTGGGAAGTTGATAATAATTATTATACCGTAGGCGTTTGGGCTCTTTTTTTCTCCTGAGTGACGCAGAGATAAACGGGATCCCAATTCTAGATCGCTAGTCGCAACGAGTGTTGTCGTTCAGAGCCGCATCGGCACGTCTCTTCCTTCCACAGTTGATTATTTTGCATGAGATCTCGAAATGCAAAAACAACTGCACAATGCCCGAGGATGCTCGCGCTCTCTTACTTTCGAGACACCATGTAGCAGCAGTTACTACGCGGATCTGCTTCCGCTTCTGCTTCTGTGTAGCCTGGGATAGTAAGGCCTCGTTTCTTCGAATGATACCTGCATTACGCGTTTAGCTGCAGTCGTCGCAGCGCGGGGTACTCATCTCAGCGCGGCGTCTCTATTACCGATTTAGCTATGGAAGAAGTAGCAGGGAGCCGCTGCTCGGCGCATTCGCGAAACGACACACGTAACGTTGTTGGAAGAAGGGAAGAGCACAGCAGCCTCTATAGCAGCCTAACGGCACTGGGCGGGCGGTGACCATTGCAAAATCAACGTTCGCACTTGCACGTACATACGTATGTTACATATGTATATGTACAATGCGCTAGATCCTTTTTATTTCGACGACTGCAGATCTACTGTTCGACATTTTAATCTCGGGTGCTCGTACTTGTCTCTATTTTTCTCGTCCTCTTCTTTTACATTTCTTTCCACTATTTCATTATTTCACTATCGCCATCCTCCCTGAGGAGTATCATATATGTAGAATCATCCGTGATAATTTGTGGCTTCCTCGTGCGTCCATTTATCGATGTATCAAAAAGCAAAAGTAGAAGGGTGGCCTGGATTTGACATGTAAAAAAATTAGTCGCTACTCGCACGCTGAATGCCCCGTAATGTCGGATGCATGGACCACGCAATGGGATTTGCTACCGCAGAAGGAGGAGAGTCTCGTGGTGTTATATGTATAATATATGGCAGCGAAAGCGAATGGCCCGCGCCCCCCCGCCCCTCACGCGTCTTCCATGCGCCTCTAGGAACAACGGAACCAGAGGCTAAAGGCGTGTCCTGCGTGTCCTGCGTGTGCGCAGTGCGCCAATTCGATTAGTGCAAAACTACAAGTGGACGGACCTCTGCACGGGGACGCGCGACGTTTCGTTGAGCGGATGAACACAAGATATCAGTCAGGGAGAAAAGCACCGGGCAACGAAAGAGGCGCAACGAGCTACAACGTCCTAGGGACGGGCTCAGGAATGTCTCTGGTGACGCGCACGCATCTGCGTGGAGACGACAGGAAACGCGATTCAATGCCAATCTGCTGCCGATACGGGGCTCCCTGATGTCCGACGCTCGAAATACGCGTCGGATAATCGTTTGATCGAGTGTGCGGTCTTATTGATTATTTTAAACGATTAAAAAGAATTGGAATAATCGAATTTACAGAATATCTCGGACGGGTAAATCTGATGTAAATAAGTTTTGTGCGGAGCAACAGCGCGCGCTTTGAAAAGATTTTTAAAATGTTACTTCGTTGAGATTGACAAGAGAATGGTGGCACAAGCTTAAATACACGGGATATATTGGACCGGAAGTCACAGCTGCAAGAAAGAATAAACGTGCGTTACGAAACAAAGACGTTCAAATATCGAATTGCAAGTAATGTTTGTCCATGAACACGCATGCCTGGACGCATATGCACATACGTCGATATATCGCAGCACGACGTACGCGATTCATCGAAATCTTAATGCGCATCGAAACCGTCTCTTAACGAAGCTGTCTCCGCCTATATTTAACTTTTCCTGGTGCGACGTAGTTGTACATATTATATTATACATATACATACATATATATATATATATCTTCGCTATACACCAGTGGTGTTGCGACATCAGAATCTGATTTTGACAGATAAGGATTCTGACGCACAAGGAATTTTCGAAATTCTACCACACTTTGTTTGGTAACGTAAATAAATACATTAGGAACCTATTCCATTAGGTATTATTACACTGACCGTCGGTTCGGTATAAGCATGCGATTCTTAAGTATAGTATATCTTTATTTCTTCTTATCGGTTAATCTGACTGTGAAAGTTAAATGTTGCGGTCGGACTGTATAGTATACATAACCAAGACCGGCGGACGGTCTGCCGCTATCCAGAGCGGAGCAATCGTTTCGAGAATTTACGTTGCCGGTATTGATTGTGATTCATTGCTCGATAATGATGCCAATGACGACTCTACGATGACTGCGACATCTTCGTAAGAGATACAACGAATGTGCAGACATAGGCATGCTTCACATTTTGTTACACTATATATACTGTAACGTAATTATTTTTCTGAGCTCGACACCGATAGCGAACTATCTTCGAGAACCAACCTACGTTACCTTCAGCAGTCCACCCGTAGTTCCGGCATCCGCAAGCCAGACGGGCGCCAGCCAATTCTTGTTTCACCGGGAACTGACGAGCCGGTATAAACTGGAAGTTGGGGTGGAACAGGCCCAACTCCGCCAAAACGAGAGCTGTGACGGAACTTATCGGAAGAGACGATAACTTAACGGGGATCCTGTAGATCTTTGGGGACGCGTAAAATCGAGAAACGCAACCGTAGGTGCTGATCTTTGAGGTCGCGTGAAATCAGCAAACGCAACTGGATGCACGAACGGGAGCGGACGGTTGCGGAAATGCACGGCCGCTCAAGCTGCTAGGTTGAGGTATACCTCAATCTATAGAGAGGGTCGGCGTAAGAGTCAGGCAAATAGTGCGATAGACAGAGAGCAACGGATCGCGAACGTAACAGAACGAA
>JARQTH010000063.1:2645561-2658417 GCA_030142595.1 Trachelus iudaicus
CGAAGGGAACCAGAAATCGAGAACGTTATCTGTATCGGGAACCGGAGCCGCCTTGGGACCGTGATTCGAAAAATCACAACACATATAGGTCGTCGTCGTCGTCGTCATGTGAGGTACATAATGGTCGTATATCGGGATACAATGTAAATATATTTTGATTCATTTTCCTAAAATACCGATGGCATTGTTTACTGATATCGATTGGTTATATGTATTGTGACAAAAATCTATAAGAATTATAATTAGAATTAATTCCTGAAAACGAGATGAAAAAGATCTTACGTTTCTATCCAGGAATATATTACATAGTTTATATGTATTGCCTTTTAATGAGGAAAAAAGTGAAAGGAGGTGGGGGAGAAACCGACCGAATCGCTCGATTTCTAGTCCGAGAAATAAAATTCGCTCGCACACAGAGACACGACCGCGAGTGGTCGATCTGATTAATAGCAGTGACTTACATTCTTTACTCCCGATAAGTGCATCTTATTTGTAAATCGTATCGCCTAAATGTTACTCTGTCGCTAAATATATATACAGGGTGTCCCATTTTAACTTTGACAGTGAAATATCTCGAGAACAGGGAGTTTTCCTAAAAATGTTTGAGACAAAAGTTGTCGGGCTCGAAGGGGACCATCTAGTGAGATACCTGAATTTTTAGCCTGGGGCCTGTGTTGGGCCCTGTGAGGCCCAAGTCCATTTTTTTAAATGGGAACGCCTATTTTTTATTGCAGATTCGTGTTGGTACAATTGGTAGTTTGTGACTTGCACGAACATAAAAACGGGCTCTCTCTCTCTCTCTCTCTCTCTCTCTCTCTCTCTTTCTTTCTCTCTTTTTTAAATAATGTCAGTATAGATAGAGTTAAAAGGAGAAAGTAATAAACCCATGGCGATATGCAGCTGCGGGAAATCTTGTCGTACGTCATTTATTTTTGAAGAACAGGAAAAATCGTTTCGTTAACTTTCGCACATCACCATCTCGATAGACTCGTAGTGTCTAGCGACACATCTTCGCATGAATTTATAACTTTTACGTAACGATTCACCGTCCGGGGACAAAAGCGTTACTACCACGTTACTACCGACGAGCCTGGGCGACGTGTCTGTAGAATCGTACAAGTTAATCTTTGGTAGTACTACACTTATACGTAGCGTCACTATTCGCAGACAATAATATCAACTGCCGTTCAAAGTTCAATTATTATACAAACGATATCGTGCAGCGCTGCACACATCTTGCATAATGTCGGCATAATGCAATGGGGGAATTTTTCAACTTGATATATTCATCGACCCTGCTACTTTTTAAGTGTCTTACCGTTATCCGTCAGCATACTTATACATATAGGCATACCGAGATTCGAGGATTCATAAAATGGACCCCTTTACTAATTATTTTTCGGGAAACGAATGGAACATAAAAAGATCATCGGTGGGTTTCTCAATTGCGACTTTGAGGAAAGTCTGCCAAAAGCGCAATATCTATCTCGCTCCAGCGAGCAAGAGCATCGACATATATATATATACATATATACGTAGATAAAAATGAAATGCACCAGAACGGTATATTCATTAATTGTCTCTGATGAATTTGCAAGAGACATTTTCATTGAGTTTGCTATGTAAGTACAGCGACCGAGCGATGAGACTCCACCGACGAGTTCCGCGCAGCGCGTGTCCAAGAAGTTATGACTCGATTGACAGAAGCCGTGCGGAGCGTAAAAGGCGCGTTAAAAATAATTCAGGAACGTAGAATTCGGTCGCGCGTATGGGGATTATAACTGCACGATCATGACCGTTATGATGACTGTCATGAGTAATAACGCTTCTAATGCGTGGGTGCGCGGGGAGCCAGAAATAGAGCCAAATAAAAGGCAGAATCGGCCAGCAAGAATTGCGCGCGTCGTTCTTCCAATCGAGAGACAGAGACTCGCGCGTGCTTCCGGACGATTGTCTTTTTGCTCGATTAATATATGTACGACGATATAACCGCGAATCCAAATTTCAAATCTCGACCGTCCGGTTCCGAAGGACATCAGCGCGAGGAAGAGTTATTGCCGTTTGTTTTCTATATGGAAATCTCACGTCTATCCTCGAGAGACTAATGCTTAGAACGTTTTACGACCAAGGTCTCCCCTTCGTTTGAGGTCAACATGGTCGTGACACGCGCACACACGCACACACACGCGGCTGTTACTGGCGGTTAATGTTAGACGAGAGACGTGAACACGCGTGGCCCTTTTTAGACTGAAACTAAATATCGCGTGGCGTGCGTAGTACGCGCGCGCGCGCCCACGCACACCTACCACTTATCCTAGAAGCCGCCTTTGCACTTTGTAACTCAATGAAATGGATTGGCACTTCCGCGCGATTCCAACTCATATTTGCATGGGCAAAGCATCTTAACGCGTAGTCGCACAAGACTCATCGTCAATGTGATACACAGTATACGCACAGTACGCACAGTACCTGCAGTACGCTTGCGTCATCAACTACTCGAAACTATTCTACGTGCTATTTCTTCCTTCAGCTATATCCAATAGCTGGATCCTCAATCTACTGCATATTTTGTATAAATGAATCTCATTCCACCGAGGAATATCTCCGTATAAATATTTGCCAGTTAAACGTCTGAATCATGAATCACCTTTAGACCGCAAATATTGGTATACGCACGTTTATGGAAACAAATCGCGAGAGAGAGAGCACCATCGCGAGAATGTATGATCGACGCATGCTGCATCTTGAATGCAAGAAAAATTTGGTAACATAAGAAAGATGAAGGCTCAATGGGTGCGATACTTGAAACGCGCTACAATTAGTCGGGATTAATACTGCGTGTCGGAGTGCTGGCGATCCTAAGCAATTGAAATCCATTAATCGATCGCGCGTTACCGTGAGTCGATATATTTAATGTTGGCTGATTCGTACACGTACATGGTGTGCTCCGCTCCTACAATCGCAGTGTGTTGATTCGTCGTGCTCTTCATTGGCGAGGAGGTATCTTTAAAAGTTTCGTAATAATTGAAGGAACGACTCTTAATTAATTGTTGATATTTTTCAGGTACCGAAAGATGTCCACAGAAGGGCGTCGTCAAGCAAGTTGGTTCGAAATTGGTACGAGCCCTTTCCGAGAAGGGATTGGCTCTCCTGGTGAATCATGGAATCCCCGATTGCAAGGTACTTTTTACCATTTTTATATCTTTTTTTTATTCACTTATAGCCGCTTGACCTTCCCCAAGCAACGCGTAAGAAAATATAGTACGTGAAAGCGACCGACACCCGCATTGCCTATTTATGTGAGGAGGGAGGGAGAGGGGGGAGAGAGAGAGAGAGAGAGAGAGAGAGAGAGAGACTCGCGCGTTCCATTCCTTCAAGGATAGCAGTTCTTTTCGAATCGCTACCATTTTCATAATGCACCGACGTGCGCGATACTCGGGAAATTGGAAAAGGTACTGTTTCCAAAGTGGTCGTTCGAGGGGTGGGGGGGGGGGGGGGGTTGCGGCTTGACGATACTTTGCTCTTGCAAATTCTGTTTCTAGAAAGATGGTATCGATGGTAAAGATCCAATCCGGTATATCGTGTCGTTTCGGCTGTGCTTATGGTAGGTTACTTGTTGGCGAAAGGCCGGACCGCGTGGGTCGTGCGCGACTCGTATGCTGTCGATGAGCTTTTAATTCTAATTCGGCACTTTCGGATAGCGGCACGCGAGACTTGACGAAAACGAGCTTTGCCATCGCCAGCTGTTTCTACGGGTGCTTCCACGATTACCACTCGTGCTATAAAAATAATATAAGTACTTAACTCTTGTCGTGTCTTACCGCTACACATATAGCCATTAGTCTCGCACTCTTTTATCGCACCTCTTCGTGTCGTCATCGTAAAATGGAAGACACGGGACTGTTGAGAATTTCTAAAAGACAATGCCATTTAATGTCCGTCCTTAGGTTTCGAAAAGAAAGTATTTAGAAATTTGGCATTTACGCACTGGAACATGGACGATGAAGGATGGAGACGTTAAGAGTTAAGAGTTGCAAGGTTTAATGGAATCTCTGTATAGTACACACCGTACGTGTCTCTATGTTTTGTGTTTTGATTGTAGATGAAGGCCGTCTACAGGGCCCTGGACTCCTTCTGCGAGCTACCGGAGGACGAGCGTCTCAAGTATGAGCGGACTTCGCCATCGAATCACGGCTACGTAAGGCCTGGACTCGAGAAGTGAGTAACAGTGCAATAGTCCTCTTTAAAGCTGCTGTAGTAGCCCCTCGTGGCCCGGCTCGAACGACGATCTAAATTGTCGTTTGAAATTGTGTCACGAGCAGGTTCTCTAAGGAGGACGACGAGGAGGCGCGACATGCTTTCAATGTGACCGGAAGCGGTGGTGTACTCCCGGAAGCGGAGGTGCCCGGGTTCAGGTCGGCCGTCGACGAACTTGCCCGGGACTTCAAACAATTATCGGCCATGTTGCTCGCTGTATGTAATCCGCAGTAGATACAAAGGAACTCAAAGGAAATAAAATCAACGCTAGAATCTAGATTCTCCCGAATTAAGATTAAAGTCACGACACTTAATTTTTAAATAAGAGCCCAATCTAATCATAATTCAAAAAGCACAAAGAAGACAGGCATTTCTATTGCCATGAGTATACTATAAGAAAATTTCGAATTCAGGGATAAAACGTAATTTCATACGTATCTGGAATGTGTGGGTACTGCCCCCCTCCCCCCGTAAATGTTATATATGTATACCTGCCTAGACACCTCCAATATGTTATAGCTAAAGATCGTTTTTTCTCCCACTGCCGAAATACGATTCGTTAAACGATTTCTCAATTACAGGCCCTCGCAGTGGGACTGAACAAATCACAGGACTTTCTGCTTTCCAAGCACAGCCAGATGTTGGGCCAGGATAACGCTTCCACTCTGAGACTTCTCTATTATCCGCCTTTGGGTGCCCCGGTGCCTGGATTAACACGCTGCGGAGCGCACCAAGACTACGGGACATTTACTTTGCTGGCTCAGGTACGTGTGTCGGTCGCCATCGTCTTACCATCAGCCTTGCTGCTGCGCGCGTCCTCGTTAACGTCAACTCTGGACTCCCGCACTTTCAATTCTTGTACGGCGCGAGTTTTCACTCTTCGTTATGCTCTCTTACTCTCACTCTTTGTTATTATATATTTGATTATCTAAATGTTGGCCCGCTTGCAGGATTGCGAGGGTGGCCTCGAGGTTCAGACGCCGCACGGTGAACGCTGGGGACGTGTGGGACATTTGCCAGGAGCCATTTTGGTGAACACCGGTGATATCCTGGCCTGCTGGACAAACGATCAACTGCCGGCGCTGCGTCATCGTGTCGTCGTGCCCGAGCATTGTGGCCGTGGACGACACTCCATTGCTTTCTTCGTTCATCCCGATAATCAAATCCTGATAGAGCCCTTCGATACAAAGCTGATACAGTTAACCGGACAAGAAGCAGCGGCGGCGGCGACGGCGACGGCGGCGGCGGCGAAGGCGGCGGCGGCGGTGGCGGCGGCGACAGCGACAGCAACGACGATAACGGCACCATGCCGTCTTCAGAAGAAGAAACGCGGCGTTCTCACGGCATATCAACATCTTCAGCGTCGATTTCGCGAGACCTATGCGTCCTAATCGTGCAATCTTTCAATCTTTCTTGCTTGCTTTACGTGTGCAGCCGTCCGATCATTCGATATTGCAATGCTCGGTGCGGTATGGCCTATAAATTACGAGAGAACATCTCTACTCTGGCACTAACCACGGATTACAGAATACATGGGCATTTGACAATTCTTTTGTAATTCTGCTCTTTTCGAATTTATTCAAGCAATTTACTCCGCTCAACTTTTTGAAGAATTTTAATAGACGATGCGATAAGTCCCGCAGTTCAATTAGAGTGAATATTTCTCTTTATGAGCATCATTATAAAGGTTATTAACAAGAACAATAAACTTAACCGCCTTAAGAAGGTGGCTCTACCAGAGTTAAAAGGCTTGCGAAGCGTAACACTTCATATTCTATGGCATGCACAAGTATTTGTTGCGGATGTTCTATACATATAGAAATATCAATTCTTATTTATGCGACATTGGAAGAAGAAGAAGGTATACATTGCGGTGGTGCATTCGAGGCCATATCGTGTAAGTAGGCTTGTTGTACAGCTTATTATTGGAGGCCGTTTTGTAATTGTTATATTAATAGACAATTGGTTTTGTGTGGGAGAACGTAAGAAATAAGAGTTGGAGTTTTGGAAAGAGAAGAAAAAGGGATGCGTACGGGTCGATAGCTGGACGCGCGACCTAGATGGGTTGCGTTAGTCTGTTCGAATCAAACGGTTGCGCGTTGTTTTGCGTAGAGCAAATTGTTACTGTTAAACAAAAATTATGTGAAGTACTTATCAGCCAATCTGACGAATCTTCGTTAAGTATCGCCACAAGTATTATTATATTTTGGCCTTTGTATCTTTAATTCGTGACAAATGCGAAAACTTAATGTAACTCTCTGTGTCTCTCGAAACTGTGCTGCTGTACGTGCACAATGAGAAGGAAGGCAGGAGAACGACGCGGATATCTGTGCGCGCGCCTGCGCGTGTGTATGAGTGTCTATGCATTTGTGCGCACGTCAAGTCACGAGGAATAATACACAAATTTGTACTTAATCTTGATTTTTATTACCTATTCATCTTGCAATAATGTCGGGCAATTTGTAAATGCCCATTATTCGGCAGGTACGTGTTATGTACAATGATTACTACACTATCATTTGTTGCACACGTCCGACTGACTGCAGGACGTTTTAAATAGGCTTTCAAATTAAAATCCTGGATCCCAATCAGTCTCTTGTTTTTTTTCATAAGTTCGAAAGCACAAGAGCGTATCGCCAGGTTTAAATGACACTGTTGGATCGTCTAGCCTGAGACCACATTCTACTCCCTTCTTAATCGAGTCCACTTCATTCTTTAGATGCCTCATGGATTTCAGTTTACCTGTTGAGATACGATTTACGCTGATTTTCCGTTTTCTTGGTATTTATACAGAGAGAGAGAGAGTGAGTGAGCGAGCGTGCGTGCGTGCGTGCGTGTGTAGCCAGCTTACCTGTATAAATAATTTCATTTTCACGCATCAAACGAAACATTTCGGACTTTTTGAGAACACCTTTCGTACACCTGCAACCTGCCACAGGTATTTTCTTTCTACCTTCGGACACTTGGAATTCTTGTAACACATTGGCTTCACCTATCGACACGTATATGTGTGTTGTAATAAAGAACTGAATTTCGAATATTTCCGTATTGCTCTACACTGCAATGCGGTGCCCCCCTACCGAGTAATTCCTCCGCTGTCGTCATTGGGAGTTTGTTATTTATTTCAGTTTTTAGATCATCCACGAGTTTATATATGACATTATGCGGTCGTATGTGGACGCCACACTTCCTTGCCAGATCCTCGATCGTCTTTGGTGCGTTCACATTGAAATTGTAGATAATAGCTGCAATTTATAGAAATAAGGAGTTATAGGCCTGTGTACCGTACCACGTGATTTTGCGATTTCCAGGGGAGAGTGTCAAGTCACCATCAAAAGTTTCGGCCAATTCGACATCCGTTTCGCAGACGGGACCGACGCCGTAATGAATAACGTTGAGTCGACATTTGTCATTGCCGTTTGTATAAGTCTCGAGAACGTCGAGGATAGCTTCGACGGAACCGTCGACATCGCCCTTAATAACGACGTTAACCTTGGGAACGTCGTCATCCTTTATCTCCTTTTCTCTAGGACCCTCGCGCTTCAGTTTGCATCGCCCCATGGCCCTTCTTTTTTCCAACAGAGTCTTGTACTCCTATAAAATCAATGTGAGCTCTTTGTGACTCTTAAAAATTTTGACGAAATAGTGTTAATCTATCAGTGTCTTTATATACTAACAGTAAGATAGTACTGATGTTTCTTGTCGGCTGCTTCCTGTTGTTCCAAGGATCTTTGATGAGATAATCGAGCTTCCCTGTACCTGAGAACTTGGTGCGCGCGTTTCTCGTTTTCAACCTCGATGATTTCGTCGCCCGCAGACGGTAACGCACGCCATCCAATTATTTGTACCGCTTCGGCTAATTTTGCCTCGTCGATCGGCTTACCAGAATCATCAAACATTGATCGTACTTTGGCCCACGCGAGACCGCTGACTGACATTAGAAATAATTTGAACGATGGGTTTAGGTTAAGTTAATGGACATGGGATAATTAATGTGGTCTAATGTGGACAGGTAATGCCGAACAATTACCAAGAACCGCTCCCCTTCTGAGTGTACCGCGTTGAATCAGTGCAGTGGACAACTTTCCCCGTCCAGGATGATTACTGGATTCTATCACGATGCCTTCTACCAATCCAGTTGGATCTCCCTTCAACTCCATTACCTCCGCTTGAGCGGCTATGGCTTCGGTTAGATTAGTCAAGTTGGTACCCTTTAACGCAGAGATATTAATACTCTGAATATCGCCACCCAAGTCTTCAACTAGAATTCCATGTTGCGCCAACATTTGCTGAGTTCTTTCCTAAAATTACATTAAATCTAGAAGGTCGAGTAAGTTGCGAGTGACGGGATTTGTTTCTCGTTTACCTACAATATCAGCTTCCGGCTTGTCGATCTTGTTGATGGCCACTATCACCGGAACATTTGCTTCCTTTGCCATTTCTATACTCTGCACCGTTTGATCCATTACCCCGTCATCGGCGGCCACCACTAGAACCACGATATCAGTCGCACTGGCTCCCCGTGCTCGCATTGCGCTAAATGCGGCATGTCCCGGTGTATCCAAAAATGTCATCCTCTCCCCGCTACTTAACGTTACTGAATTCAAATTTCAAGAAAAGTTACTTCACGTGGATCCCCGTATTTTGTTAAATCCATTGATTCAATGTAATGGGGAGCGAACCATTGAATGCTCCAATGTGCTGCGTGATGCCACCAAATTCTGACTTTACTACGGATGTGTTACGTATTGAGTCGAGTAAAGTTGTCTTGCCATGATCGACATGACCCATTACGGTAACCACTGGATGTCTTTTAATCAGAAGATGAGGTTTAGCTTCGGTCCTGTTTAAATCGACAAATTTATTAATATATCTATTGGCACGTACAGTCAGTCAGTAACATGCATTACCGTTTAACGGCATCAACATCCATATCCTCTTCTTGTTTCTTGTCATCCTTGGAAGCCGGATGTGAGACATTCTTAAATTTTGCACCAAGTTTCTTCACCGTTTCTTGTATCACAGCAGAATTTTCAATGGGTGTATTTTTTTGATAATGAGAATATTCATCAGAAAGTGATAATGCTTCGAATACATCTGCAATGTCTCTCTGCATAACATTAGCAATATCGGACACTGTCATATTTTTCCATATATCAACAACCAAGTTATTCTTTTTTTTAAATTTTAATGCCAAAGGATTATGTCGTTCTTGTTCCTGCAAACAATAGAAAACATGTATCCACAATAAATGATTTGAAACCGGATCGAGTGCTGCGGTAGTACCCTTTCTTGGTTAACTTTTCTTTGTTTGAGAAATATAGGCGTCGTTCCATACGAGTGACATTGAATGCAGCAGCATACGGGTAAAAAGGCATTTTTCATATTTTTAATTTCACTCAAAATACGTCTGGTTGACCTGAAATTTACAACAAGAGCTACGTTAAGTTAGATTATGTTGTATTATGATACAACTGATGAAAGTCAATTATGTTATCATCTATATCATTAAGATACTACTTAAGGTTTGGACTGACGATAACATGGTGCTGTTTATCATATACGTAGAATATATCCACCTGTGTCTCAGAAAAATTTTGACTACCGATGCCGCCATATTCATCGACTACAAGTGACTACGAGCGCAACTACGAGAATGAAGAGCAGTATGGGAGCATGGAGATTACTGAAATGTAAGTATACTGAAACCGTTGCTGAAACTGACTGAAACGCGTACGGCATTGGTGCGAGACGTGCAAAGAGAGATAGCGAGGCAACCGGACAATGGAGTAGACTATCTCTATCGTATGTACATTGTGTACAGTCTCTCAAAAAGTTTAAGCCGATTGTGAGATAAAGCACTGCGCACGGCGAGAGGACTAACCAAGATGATCAAATATATTATATTAACATAATCGAAAATAGTGGGATACATATTTTATTTCGAAGACTGCGAAATATTTGTATTGTCTTTTTTACAAAGTTTTACGGATCATTTGACCGCAGTGATGAGTGATTTAATGATTTTAAAAGACTCGTCGCAATTTATTGTTATTTAATGCATAAAACTTTACAGGAACCCAGATGCTACGTCTGGATACGTCCCCGCTGATATGTCGGCGGCGGGACAACATATTTGCACGGCTTGTACACCACATGAATGTAAAGTTCATTTCGAAAAGGACAACCTAATGCAGAGAGAAATAGTGAAATAGTGATACGCTTAAAGGACTATCCTCTGAATACAGGCGTACTTACGGCCTTCGCTATTCCTATATATATCCTCAGTGGTCTCGACTTATTTTCGAACATACCAAGACCATAAAAATGCCAGAACAAACTGATTTAATCTAAATCATACGAAACAAGTAATCATGGCAGAGATTATTAGGCTCGATTTTACGACAATTAATCAGATAAGTTAGAAATTCAGAAAGTAGCCAGAGTTAATGCCCGATTATTACGACTGTAGTCCGAGAAAGCTGTGAAGTTGCCTTAAACTCCATTAGTAGAAAGAGAAAGGAGATGTAGTCGTAACCCTAATCTACAACCTAATAGTTTGCAATAATTTGTCATACATATAGCTTGTAGAGAAGAGAGAGAGAGCATCCAAAAATTGTTATTTTCACGTGCCGTAGACTGTGTCCAGAAGACAATGTCTGCTGCGGATACTTTGAGGCAGGACATTATCGCCGTAGGCAGCTATGTCATTGTACAGAGACAGAAGTATCGAAAATTGTACAAATTGTCTGCAGAGAGTGGTGGCGGCGGCAACATGTTAGCATTAGGAAAGGAGCGGGTTGAGATGAGTGCAATTATTGGAAAGCCCTTTTGGACAACATTTAAAATGATACCTACCGATAGTAATAAGAAGATGACAAATGGAAAAAGTTATAGACTCGAGGAAGTGCGTGCAGCTGAATCATTGGATGATCTCAAGGATTTGCTTCCAAGTGGTATGGACAATAGACAAATAACAGACGATGGTACTTCGCAAAAGCTTTCAACACAAGAAATTATGGAACTACGTGAAGCGGGCAAGTCTGGAAGGGAAATAGTCGGTAGCCTTATAGAAAACAGTCAGACTTTTTCAGCAAAGACGAAATATTCGCAGGAAAAATATTTGAGGAAAAAGGAGCGCAAATATTTTTTGTACTTGACCATACATAAGCCAACTATCCATTTGTTACAGGAAATATACTTTCAGCAGGATCATGTTAAAATTGGAAGCTTACGAATGGATTCGCTTGCTCAAATACTGTCCTATTGCGATGTGAAATCCGATGGACTTTATTTACTGTACGACAGTGGATCTCAAGGTTTAGCTGCGGCTAGCTTGTTAAATAGAATCGGTGCCAAGACATCCGGCAGATTGGTTTACTTGCATCCTGGTAATATGGCCCAAACAAATTTGATTCGTGCAATGAATTTCTCCGACGAGCAAATAAATAGATTATCTACTGTCAACATTTACAGTTTAATGCGAATGTATTATCAGAATGCTACGGAAACTAATGAAAGTTTTGGAAGCAGAGATGCGAGCGGAGGTTCTTCAAAATTTGTCGATCCTGATTCTCCCGAAGCACAAATTCAAGATAACGACAGTCCAAATCTGTTGAAACGAAAACATTCTGATGCAACAGTGAGTTCGATGGTTCCAAAGAAAAAGCCAAAGTGGTTGTCAGAGACGCAGAGTGCAGTGGACTTATTGAAGAGTTGTAAAGTTGAGGGTTTAGCCATTGTGGCAACTAAGGAACATCCTCTCAATATTGTAAAAGGATTGTTACCATTTCTTGGAACTTCAAGACCTTTTGTGATATTTCATGCCTATCGCGAACCTTTACAAGAAGTCTATATCATGCTCAAACAAAGATGTGACGTGATAAATATTCGTTTATTTTCAAATTTTTTACGATCGTATCAAGTGCTCGATGATAGAACTCATCCAGATATTTTAATGAATGACGTGGGTGGTTATTTGTTGGTTGGTTACTTGGTAAATTAATTTTTGTATTTCATGTACTCGAGAGAAATCTAAAGATGAAATATATATATGTATGGGAAACTAGTGTTATATGTGTAATAATACTTTTTTTTTTCCTGTCCCGTCTTCATTCACAAGGATACGCCTGTGCAACTTAAAAGTAATCCTCAAGCCGAGATGACGATCTCTATTACCTAAAGCACCAGCAGCGTCATTAGCGCGCAATCGACAATGTAGTTCAAGTCAAACTGAGCTGATATTTATGAGAGCCCTTAATGGGGGAATGGTACAGCTCGACGAACTCTGAGTTGACGGTGCTGCCGCGTGGCGGCCAACTCTGGAAATAAGCGTGCCGCGTGTACGATGGTGCCAGGCTGCGCCGTGGCGGTTCATGCTACTATAGTATGACGTCATCGGGTATTCGGCCTCAGTAACGTTGACCAGTTAAACAAAATTTCAAACGGTGCGACTTATCCTCGTAACGGATACAATTTTATTTACGAAGTGGCTATTTTGAGGATAAATGACTGTTTTGAGGACCATATAAGCGGACTGTCGCACAACATTTGTTTATATGTTTTCAATATTAGGCATCCATTATTTGTGATGGGCTTA
>JARQTH010000630.1:0-15833 GCA_030142595.1 Trachelus iudaicus
TTTCAATACTTTTTGTTAGAGGAATTCACAGCACTCCTGTACTTGGCGTAGTTTTTTACACGTAAGTGTTTTTTGGGTTATATACCTTACTGAACACGTGTGAAAACGTACATGCATGCTATCTTCGAAATCTGTGTTCCACGTCATAAGTTTTCATTGTACATTTGTTCTATATGTACAGATATACACATGCTCATTAACACTTAAATTAATTAGTATGCATGAATATATGCATAACTGAGTTATACTGCATCAAAATATATTATATTTTTCAATTCCAACATAAATTTTAGTGATTTTATCAAAAACCACGTGTGACTTGTTATATCATTGCATTGTTTGCGATCCATAAAAAAAAAAGGACATTTTACTTGTGGCTGAGTTATAAGTTAATTACCTTTTCCTTATTTGAATAAGACCATATATGACCTTCTGATCTGAAGAGGATTATAATATTACAAATTTATATCATATGGCATTTGAAAAAATTAATGAATTGTTTTTACAGATCGACTTGTTCTGGAACTAAAACTACCACCTCTGGATGCATACTACAAGTTGAGACACATTATCGAAGAAATTAATGGCCTCATTGCTTTGTACTCAGACTCAGAAAATCCATCATTTGTCTCACCTGCCTTGGGAAACGTATGTTTTGCTAGCTCTGAGTACAATGTTTGTTTCACATTAAAATCATTTGCCGCACTTTATGCCCGAAGTCACCCAACACTCAATGCTACTGAATTTGCAAAGAGGTTATGGGGTGATGTATATTTTAATTCAAAAACGCGAAAGTTTACAAAGAAACCTCCGCACAATACAGCTCAACGAAGTTTTATTGAATTTATATTGGAACCGCTATACAAGATATTCGCTCAAGTCGTTGGAGATGTTGACACTACATTACCGGATGGTGAGTTTTTATTCAGTCAGTCTTATTTTATTTACATATTTTTTCCTTATCAAATATTGAATGACGCGCTATCTTTAATAGCCAAGGTATTGGGAGAGTAAAATTTGTCATGCTCCCTTCTGTACATTAAGAGTCTGCTATAATACAGACTTCAACCGCACGAATATTTCCAAAAATTAAATTAATTGTTCGTTTTCAATTTTTAATAATATATTCTTATCCCCTTGCCTTTGGAGACGCTAGCTTGTAAAGTGAGATAAGAATTTGCAGGGAAAATTCTTCATCGGATTTTTACGAAATTGTACCTATTAGATTTTTCAGGGTCACTGAATTCATATTTTCTCAAACTTCAAAAATTTCAAAGTTCAAAATACGAGATCCAATATGGCAGATACAAATGTTAAGCACGAAATAGATCTACGATTGGTTTATCAATTAATTTAAATTTTGATGAGAAGTACTCCTCAATTAACACTTATAAGTTGTGAAATCATTTTTAAACGATTTCTGGTGCGATCATACAGCAATATTTGAAAAATATAATCTTTAAAATAATGTTGAAATAATCAAATCTCAATTTAGAATAATAGCCTGTGGGACAAGCTGGATTGTCTTTTCTGGTTCCGAGTTCTCTCTCGGATCAGCATGAACTTCCGATTAACATACATATGTTAAACTTATATCAGTCAAGAATTGTCTTGTACGCGTACAGGCGTTCGCCACCTAGTGGTGTGTATTCTGATTGCAAGTCAATTTTGTGATTTCGTAAATCTATAAGCATATTTGTAATTAATTAAACATAGGTGTGACATTATTTAAACCCTTTGATTTGGTCACCTATATCTGTAAATAATTCAAAGTACTGACAATGAGTATTGTTTTGTAGGCAAATATTATCAAATATTTCTTTAAGAGCTTGTGAAAATTTTTTGTTTGATTGCAGTTCTTGACGAGCTTGGAATCCGGTTAACCTCTGAAGAGATGAAAATGAACATCAGACCACTATTGAGATTGGTTTGCACTAGATTTCTTGGAGATATGTGTGGATTGGTTGATATGTGTGTCGCTCATGTTCCAAGTCCACTGGTCCATGCACCTGTTAAAGTTCAACATGTTTACACGGGGCCTGTAGATTCGTCATTGGCTCAAGATATGATCAACTGTGATCCAGATGTTAGTATTACACAATTATATGTTTCGATTACGAGAAGTAACAACAAAAAGGATAAATTCTTAGAATTAATGCTACTAATAATAGTACAATGCACACTGAAGTTTATCTACTGTTATGACGTATTTTTCTTAGCAGCGCGAGAACTCAACGTTGTAGATCACCTTTGGCCGTCCACCCCCGCTCATGCATTCGCAAGCCACAGCTGGGCTTATTATATATATAGAAATGAAATAAGACACCTCGCCGGTTTCGCAAGGCAGACTGACTTGAAAATAACAATTTTTGGGAATAAATCATTCTGATTGGCCAATATCCCTTTAACCGATAACTACTGCCCTCTTATTCGAGTCGCCCTTTTATGTTAACTATGTCGAGAGCGTTTTTTAACAAATCGATAGCGTAACAATTACTGAGATCCCCCACGATCGCTTCTCCTGTGCATAGGGCGAAAACAAGGCCCAACGCCCAGCACTCAACGTTAAGGGGATTTCGCCACTGCCCGTAACTATAACCGAAACCTGCGATTGATCTCCAGCTCGCTGCACTTTCTCGTGGGGCGCCGGTATTGCAGCTGGGCTCGTGCCGATTCCTAGAGGAGTATTGTAGAGCGCTCTCCTCTGCAGAGCAACTTGTTTCCTCGAGACTTCCTCTTCGCGGCTGATTCGAGCAACCGGACCTTCACTAATCCTAAAAAAAACCCTTCGTCGAGAACTTTAACACGACCATACAAATATATCCGAGAACCTAATTTACAGAGAGGGTGACGACTCGTGAAAAACCCGCAAAACCGTGAACGTTATTAAAAACGATAGCAAGAGTCCTTTATTTTCTGTGCGTGAAAAATCATATCAAACTATATACATTATAATGGGTTCTCCTCGATCCTCTGTTATAATTAAATTCTCTAAGGGCCGTCAGGGAGCGCTGGAGGACTAGCGATTTCCCGAAAATGAGGAGTTTTGATCGGGAATCGCACCCAATGCCTACGGACTATCAAGCCAGGACAATGACCACTGTGCCACCGAACCCATTGCTCATTCTAATAAGTCTGATGTTTATATAATATAAATAAATGAAGAACAAGTAAAATTGCAAAATTATAAATATCATAATTATGTGGTATTTCATTATCATTTTTATTTTTATTGAAATTGTAGTGAATCGTGGGGAATAAAGTAAATAAAAGGGTCTTCATTTTACGAAATATTGTATTGTATACAAAATGCACAAAACTGCAAACGGCGACACTAACATGGCCATGTACTGCCTATAAGAATTTAGTGCAGTGCAGGGGGCTGGATTCGGCGAAAAGTGTACCCCATTCGGCATCATTTTTAGGAGGCTTCGCCTCCATGTTACATCCCAATTACAATTGAAACATTTTTTAATCATATTTTGTAAAGCAAATATTTGATAGTCACTTGTGGTGTTATTTAAAATGCATATTGCTCATTGATCGATTATATGTATATTTGAAATAACGTTAAATTGTGTATTATTCAATAGCATGAAACCTATGAAGACTTGCGGTATAGCATCCTTCTAACACTCTCGTTTCTTACTATTTTCAAACGTTTATCGGGTTCTTATATGTTCGCTGGGTCTCTCGGAGTCAACAGTAGCAAGCTAAGGTTAACATATTGCGGAAGATTGCGTCTTCTAGAAACAGAGCCAGTGTTATATGTACATGTACTTTTTTGAAAAGCTTAATGAATGTTAAATGATCTATATTTTAGGGGCGGTTAATGATTCATAGTACGAAAATGTATCCGACCGAGGATTGTACGCTCTTCGTAGTCTTAGGGAGAGTGATGTCTGGTACTTTGGAAGCTAATCAACGTGTCCGAGTTCTGGGTGAAGCGTATTCCAGAGCAGACGAAGAAGATTCTCGGATCCTCACAGTGGGACGTCTTTGGATCAGTGAAGCCCGATATTCTATAGAATTGAATCGCGTGCCAGCCGGTAACTGGGTCCTTATAGAAGGTATTGATAGACCCATAGTAAAGACCAGTACTATAACAGATCTGATTGCGTCTGATGATCTCCATATATTTCGACCACTGAAATTCAACACTCAGAGTGTTATTAAGGTTTGTATTAAAAATATATTTTTCTGAAATTCTGGCAGTTTTGTCTATTAAAATAAGTATTTAGCTAACAAGTCTATCCAATTATAATTATTAGCCAACGATAATAAGTTAAACTGTCAGGACTTTATGCTATGTTTAATCTCGTAGACATAGCTAAAATTAAAATAATATATCTGTCAACATATACTAGGGTCTAAACAAAAGGTGTTCAGTAGTGTATTGAGTTGCTTATTAAAACAAGATACAAGGCATACTGCGTACCTGCTTTGTTTGCTTATTTGCATTAAACTAATCTTCGCAGCTGTAAGGTTAAGTAACGTATTAGGTACAGGGGTACAAAAATAAAAGGAAAAATATGTTTAAGTGACTGCGAAGTTGTATAAGCGGCAGTCCTTTGTGAATAGTTAGATGAAGCATTAGAACAAAAAAATAAATTGTACAATATCTAACATTATTCTTTCACAGTGACAATTCAAATGATTTATTTATTTCGAAATGTTTTTAATCTGTAGATTGCAGTCGAACCAGTGAATCCTTCGGAATTACCAAAAATGCTGGATGGTTTACGAAAAGTGAATAAAAGTTATCCACTGTTAGGAACAAGAGTAGAGGAGAGCGGGGAGCATGTCGTTCTTGGTACTGGTGAACTTTATTTGGATTGCGCAATGCACGATTTGAGAAGAATGTATTCCGAAATTGATATCAAAGTAGCTGATCCCGTGGTAGCATTCGCTGAGACTGTCGTCGAAACAAGTTCATTAAAATGTTTTGCGGAGACACCGAATAAACGCAATAAACTTACAATGATAGCTGAACCATTGGAAAGAGGTCTTGCCGAAGATATCGAAGCTGAACATGTGCGGATAACATGGAACAAGTAAGTGCTATTTATTTTGTTGTTTTTTTATTTACTTTACTTTGATTACTCTTAAAAAATCAATGATTATGTAGTACATATTATATCTTACCTTTTTGTTAACATAAACTATGGAATTTCGAAACAATTCATTATTTAACGTTATCCTTTTAATCACTCTGTATAAGGTGATGATTAATTAGCTACGCAATACTCTTCAGGCAATTATCTCTATAGTATAATAATAAAAGCATTTTTTTAGGAAGAGGTTAGGTGAATTCTTCCAAACGAAGTACGATTGGGACTTATTGGCGGCGAGAAGTATATGGGCATTTGGACCCGATTCAACAGGACCGAATATTCTCGTAGATGATACTTTACCTTCGGAGGTGGACAAAACTTTATTGAATAGCGCTCGAGATGCAATTATTCAAGGTTTTCAGTGGGGTACACGAGAAGGTCCTTTATGCGAAGAACCTATTCGCAACGTCAAATTTAAAATACTTGACGCTGTGATTGCTCAGGAACCTCTTCATCGTGGAGGTATATTTCTTTATAATTTTTTATCCTTGGAACTTACAGTAATAAAATTCCTTGGATATTTTAATTTTTCCTAGCTTAAAATCGAACTGTATTGCACATTAACTTCTACATGATGGTTTTATCTTGCATTATCGGTAAGTGAAAACACGGATGACGTTGTTGAAGATTATTTTGTATGCAATCGCAGACTGTAGAACTATTATTGAATCCCGTGTCTAAGTAATGCTAAATAGCGTATTACACAACGGCGAAAAATTTCGATTCTACTATTCGTCTTGGAGCTTAAAATGTGTATTAAATGTTCTAATTTTGACATAGTGGGCTATTCGGCAAAACGGTTAGAGCATTGACATACATATGAAGATGCAATTATTAGGTATAAACGTTGCATAACTGGAATACGTTCAGAAACTTCAATAAAACTTAACCTGGTATCGTTCTATCTTTATCGTAATAACGATGGTAAAGAAAGATGCAGCGTGCCAAAATTATCTGGAGTAAGGTTTTTGAATGTACCCCCTGAAGAAGGATTATCAAGATCGAGCATCATTGTCTGAAGCTCGTGCACGTTGGTACTATTTGAGACGTCATGAACTACTACTACTAGCGTTCGCTGCGGCAAAAGGCCTAATTTCTAAGCGACCTGTATCTGCTGGTTGACAATTCAATTTATTCGCACCCAAAAATCTTTCTAAATCATAGGGTTTTCGCAGTTATATGGGGTGTTCCTGATATATATTTTTCAATTCAGTTTTGTGAAATAGTGTAACAAATGCTACAATACATTACCATATTGATACACGACCATGACACTTCTACAAACCTGTCAATATCAGTGTTTACTTGTATTTTATTAATTTTCTAGAAAATGATAGAAATGTCGGGGTCCGTAGAGATCGAGATTTATACTTTTAATGATAATGCTTTCTTCAAATTTTGGGTACAAAGTTTCTTTGATTTAAGCTCTAAACCATGTAAATCATGCACATGTAGAAAGATCAATACAGTTCACCTTTAATCCTTTGCTTACATTATAGTATTTACGGTATTACAGGAGGGCAGATTATTCCAACCGCAAGAAGAGTTGCATATTCTGCTTTTTTAATGGCAACGCCACGATTAATGGAACCCTATCTCTTCGTTGAAGTCCAAGCACCAGCAGACTGTGTTTCTGCAGTGTACACAGTATTAGCGAAACGAAGGGGACATGTAACGCAAGATGCACCAGTTCCAGGTAGTCCGCTTTACACCATAAAGGCTTTTATTCCGGCCATTGACAGTTTTGGTTTTGAAACGGACTTGAGAACACATACCCAAGGACAAGCATTCTGTCTCTCCGTTTTTCATCATTGGCAAATTGTACCGGGTGACCCTCTTGATAAAAGTATTGCCATAAGGCCGCTTGAACCTCAACCTGCCACGCATTTGGCTAGAGAATTTATGCTGAAGACTAGACGGCGCAAAGGACTCTCCGAGGATGTTTCCATCAATAAATTCTTTGATGATCCTATGCTTCTAGAACTTGCTAGACAAGATGTTCTTTTAAATTATCCTCTGTAGAGCTTTAAGTAAAGAATAAACTTAAGAAAAGTTTTTTTAAGGAATAGATCAAATAAATCTTTTCTCTATGTATTTTTTTGACATTATTTGATATGCCTTGTCTAGCTGATTATTAAAGTCCATTCTCAAAGCAGTGCTTCTATTTTCATTTACTAACCTCTAGAACTATTATGCTTGTTCTTGTCCAGTATCACAGAAAAAGCCTAATACCAAACAATTAGCTAACCACTTCACTGTTTAGAGCCTGCACATCTTCCAGATTATTAAGAGTTTTACCACTGATACCACCTATAATAGTATTGTGGAGCAAACGCTTGGGCATTAAAGTATCGGTAAAAATCGCCCCATGTTTGTAAAAAGGAAAAGATGTTTCGTTAATTCGGAGTCAACATGAGATTGCAGCTAACATCAAATGTCAGTGCGACATATCTTTTCGGAATGTATGACATGCGGCATCAGTCACCAATTGTCTCAAGGGGCAATGGAACTGCTCGCCAAATTTCAAGATGACAGTTTTGCCTCACGCTGTGGCAAGCCGTAAAACACACATGACCCAGGCACTATACTTTTGCATCATATGACGTTGCGCCTTAGTGGTACTTAAGAGGTTACTATGTTGAATTAAAAACATTTCCTTTATACTTACCGTTAAATGACGTAAAATCTGTCTTGAACACTTGAGGCTCGACATTGTGGTTGAGAGAATGTAATGGCACCTGCATTAATGATGAAATTTGTAACTAATATGTATAAGCACCGCTGAACTAATAAATGATAGCTTGCGAAAAATGAGCACCACTGGCAATGGGTTGCCCACGATGGGACTAGCCGTGACGTTGCGGGTCACTGCTAGCCCTTTTGCAGTAGCAAAAGATCTAAGTTTTAGACGAGGAAAATATGCTTGTTAACAGTTCAACATGTTTGCATCAAGAATGTTGAGATTGGTTGTATGTCAGCAATTCCGAATGATATGGTACAAAGCTGATAGGTGTAAGATTTATCTTACATCCCTCTTTTTTCGAATTTATCGGGGACTTTGAACAAGAATGCGCTAAATGTTAGATATTAACCGGCAAAGGCAATTTTAGGCTACAGTGACAGATCCGTGGACAGTAACTGCACATATTCATTTATATTTTACATATTTTCTAAAAAATAATTCAAAAGTTTGGCTCCGCAGAGGAGGACATTTTATCGGAAGGCTTCATATCGAAGTTTGCTCGTTTCCAGCTCTTCACTCTCCCTTAATACAGGAACGTTGACTTGACACTGTTTTCCGCATGAGAAGTCATGATTCCAAATTCGCGATTTATAATTGTATAATATATCAAAGAGCGGGGTCAGTGGGATTTGTTTCACATAACGGAAGCCCGCGGATGCACCTATCTCACATATGGTTTTCAGGTTTAGGGAAAACTAAATGAATCTTCAAGGAATACACATCTATAAAAATTTCTTACACAACAACTCAAACTATAAGAGATAGTACCAAAGAGGGACGCGTGCGCTAGCCAGTCAAAATCTAATTTGTATTATTTTTCGTTAAAATTTTCACCAGTTTCATAATCCAACTGCATAGTCGCCCTTGCCTACCAATAGCTGACCTAGTTAATTTTTTATTATCCATGCAAAGTACTCCGCTGAAAATTCCTACTCCAATGACCCTGTTTTTTTACCTATCACGTCCACTATTTTTTGCAAATTTGTGTAGTTGCGTTAATAACAACTACTTTTTCAATGTACCCCAACAAGTTCATCTTCCGTTTGTTAAAATACACTGATTGTGCACTAAGCTCACTTTCGTTCTCTGCTGCTCCTTCACAAGTGTAACAATTGTCCAAATTAAATTTTTTGTTTTGCAATAAATTCCAACTTGGTATTTTCTTAAATTTAATCATTTTATTAAGTCTGCGCTGGAGCCCAATCACCCCGTCAAATAAAATCAAGGTAAGTAGAGAAGGTAAGGGTCAATCGTGATAAAAATTATATAAACTAGAATATCTTTTGCGACATAATTTTTCGATTCACGGTCACAAGGCGGCTTCGGCTACCGATTTAGATAGCGTCCTCGCTTTCTGATTCCCTTCGAGTCGCAACCCTGCTTAGAAGCTACCCTCTCGGGTTGATTCGTATAGTCCTGCCAATACTCTTGGAGGATTTAATATTGTGTAGTTGAGGTGGAAGTGCTCGAATTTGTCGTGGAAAGATAGTCTCGACGTACCGAGTTGTCCGGCAGAGGAGAAGACCCGACGGAGACGTCTTCACGGACTGGCAAAAGCCCGGGTCAAATACCGGCGCGCCGCTGGAGATGAGCAAAGGGCTGTAGAGCGGGCGGAGATATAATTTTGATAAGGTTAAGGGCAGGGGAGGAACCCCTGACCCTAGTTAAGGATGTGGTGCCCATCTGTCGCTCGATGCCCTGGGGAAGCGGCCGTGGAGGATCTTCAAAAGTTACGTACCAATTCACTAATGAACGCTCTCGATTTGATTTAAAGGGAAGACTCGAGGGAAAGGAAGAGTTATCGGATATAAGGATGTCGACTAATCAGAATAATTAGTTCTCGAATTTAGCTATTGTCAAAGCAGTCTGTCTCGGGGCAACGACCGAGGTGTCACGAACTGGCTCACGCTCCCATGCTATCTGTTGATAGTTTTTCTAGTTGCGTTTCGATACGGTGTAGAAAGATCTCGTTCGTGTAGTTCTCGCGATATCCAGGAAGTTCTATGGATTTTCTGTGACTGTTCCGGAGGTGTAGTGCAGTGCCCTAGTGCAGTGCCAACGTGAGTGTCCTCTGGGTATAATTCTCGGCCTTCACGGACTAGCTGCACCAGCTCCAGTGAGGACTCCTAATTTATTAATTAGTAAAGGGATTTCGGTTTAATAATTCCGATTCGTTCTGTTAAGTTTTCTCGCACTATTCGCCTGACTCTTACTCCCACCCTCTCTATCTCAACCTAGCAGCCTGAGCGGCTGTGCATTTCCGTAACTGTCTGCTCCCGTTGGTGCATCCAGTTGCGTTTGCTGATTTTACACGACCCGAAAGATCAGCACCTTCGGTTTCGTTTCTCGATTTTACGCGTTCCCAAAAATCGACGGGATCCGTTAAGTTATCGCATTGTTGCGTTGGGAGTCTCCTGACCCCATCTACAAACCCCAGGTCAAGTAGTTCACGCGTGTAGCAACGCGTTAAGTCAGGACTAAAGGCGGCCTGGCAACCGAGATGAGGAAATTGAAAAATCGCACAATAAACACATTTTCGGAAGTGCAGCTTATGGCTGTACATCCGAAAAAAGACAGTCTACAATTAGAATCCGAACGGATAAGGTGGTCTCGTGAAGTAGACTCAGTACAGAAGATAGGCAAATATCTAACGGTACCTATACTTCATTCAAGTCGACGTACGTCGAAATACTATACTTACTTTCCGATCATTTCAATATACCATTTTTTTTGTTATATTCATGCGAGATCTAACTCCTTAACCGGCAAAGATTCCAAAATTATTTAAATCCTAACCTCTCGACCGAACTAAATCATCACCGAGACGTTACGGCACAACATCTGCAAGATGTCTCTATGATATATTTCTAACATCCTAGTGTTGTGTGGATAAGAAAACGGTTTGCAAACAAAAACACCGAAAAAGTAACATTAGGTAAGCAATGTATTTTTACAGGCTATTTGTTATCCATATAGTTAAAATACTTAAATTTTTTTTTTAGGAAACTATCCGATTCTGGATTTTGATGAAGAAAAAAGTGGTGTTGCAATACAGAGATTAGAAAAGACAGGGTTTCCTCCTTCCCGGAATATGATAAGAAGATTGGCATTGAAATTTACGGAAACGCTTGGCATTGAAATATCATTAAACAAAAAGATCCGACAAGCCGGGCCACATTGACTGAGATCATTCTTACAAGGAAACCTTAGTGGGCGTCCTCCTCCGACTTTTTTCTTTTCGTATATGTTATAGTACTCGAAAAACTAAGCGACACGTATTTTTTCTTACCGGCCCAAACTGAAGTTTTGTGGGTGAAAACCACCTCCGAAAATTCGGATATAAACACCCATTTAATTTTTTCACATATAAAAGCGGTATCGCTCTCAATTTAGCCAATTGGACAAAGAGAATTGGAAAAATTTCCTCACAATGAGAGATGAAAAATGTGATTTTCTCAAATCTGTAGAATAACTGGGGGGGGGGGGGGGAATAAACTACCCCAAAATTGTTTTTTATTACGTAAAATATTGCTAAACAGGAGTAAATTCGAGCCAAAGAATTTGGAAAAAATATATATCGTTCGCGACAATTAAATAAAGTTTACGTGTTTTTGTACTTTTGCGAAAAATTATTTTATAGGGGATAACCACCTCTAACAAGGAAGGTCACCTTCCTGTACCCCCACAACCTGGGGTGGAAAAATTACGTTTTGTAGTTCACATCAAAGTATAAATCCTCACAAAAGAAGAGCTGTCCACTCGCATGTTTAAGAGGTGAAATTAATTCCTAAAAATCGGTGGTTTTTCGTTTTTCGCTGATATCTTGGAAATCAAAATAGATACGGCAAAAGCTTAAATAGCAAAGTTATTCATTTTTCAGTGCTCTGAAATAATATGTAGTTGAAAATTATATAGAAATTTTGTATTTAATTTTTTTCATAAAAAACGCTTTTTTTAAAACATTTTTCTTCATCTAATCATTGAAAAAGTTCTTATTTTACCTGAAAATTAAACAAGATTGATAAATTTGTTGAACGGAAAATGTTTACATACATATACAGGTTTAGTATATCCAGGTATGCTGTTATACAGTTGATTGTGAACAAGTGACTGCAGTTTGATGATGTTACTTCTGAAATGCAGATTCATATCGCTACCGGAAAAAATGACTAGATCTGAAAAATGCCTAACAAAATTTTGCCATATTCGAAAATCAAACACATCTAATGGTTGTATTTGTCCTATTGTTCCTTTTGGAATAATTTCTAATACAATTTTTATGTTAGGAGGAGTTACTACATTAACTACTTCTGAACGACGTCCACTCCAGGAGTCGATTAAGAGCGCACTGTTGTCGCCATCATTCGGAAAATAGATTTCGGTTAGCCACTGTTTGAAACGGTCTGTCGAAAAAAAGAAATATTTAATTTGATTTGATAATAAACTTCACAGGTAGGATATCGTGGAAAAATAAAACGAATTTTAAGAAGTCCACCTCATAATTTGATAATGATAAGAACATGTCATCAGTTCAAATCTATACAATTTGTTACGTTTGGAAAAAATAACTCTCCGGTTTAATGAGTTCTTGAGATGGAAAAAGCCAATGTAAATTGATATCATTGGATTTTGAGTCGAAGCAATGACATTTATTATGAAAAGATAGAGAAAAATGTAAAAAAACACGTTTTTTATGAAAAAAAATAAAAAATTTCTATATAATTTTCAACTATATATTATTGCAGAGCACTGAAAAATGAATAACTTTGCTATTTAAAATTTTGCCGTATCAATTTTGGTTTCGAAGATATCAGCGAAAAATGAAAAAACCACCGATTTTCAGGAATTAATTTCACCTCTTAAACATGCGAGTGGGCAGCTCTTCTTTTGTGAGGATTTATACTTTGATGTGAACTACAAAATGTAATTTTTTCAACTCAGGTTGTGGGAGTACAGTAAGGTGACTTTCCTTGTAAGTACATTTTATTATGTATCTCTTAAATAAAATAGTTTTTGCGAACCAGACCAACTGGGAAAATTTCCTCACAATAAGGGATCAAAGATGTGATTTTTTCAAATTTTTCCAAAAATTTTTAAAGGGGTGAACTACCCCAAAATTATTTTTCCTTATACAAAACCATGATAAGTGCAGATTACTTTTGGTATGTTTCCGTAGAATAAAGGAACTTATATTACATAAATTTACATTATCAGAAGTATGCGTTACATTAGGAAAATGTGAATTACCAACGAATTATTATAACAAATAGATTTATAAGACCAGCAAGCATTATCAGACTTTATTATTCATTCTATGTGGTACAGTAATGATGCTCTTGGAAGAAATGCTTAAAACACAAAGATTTTTTGCACCACGAACATCTAATAACGGCTATACTTTCACATCCTTGAACTTCACACAATGTGTTGGAAAATATCTTGAACGAAAAATCTACTGGATTCTCAAATTCTTTTGGTTTTTCTGTGATACCTTGGTGATGATAATTCATTGTGTACTAAAGACTGTAACTTTATTATATTATTTCGCATGTGCAGATTCATGTCATAGTTTAATAGTATAACAGAATCAGAAAAATGTCGCACATAATTTATCCAAATACGAAATCCGTAGACATTAAGGGGCTGAACTTTTCCGGTCGTGCCTTTTGGTATAATCATGGAAATAATATACTTCCCAGCAGTTGTTGCTTGCCGTGCAACTTCTGGACAGTGTCCAGTCCAAGAATTTATGAGCAACAGACTTGCCAGTCCTATGTTCGGAAAGAAAACGTGCTCCAGCCAGCTTCGAAAATGTTCTGCGGGCCAAATTATTCGTATGTTAAAATTAATAACCGGAATAAATATGTGTAATTTCCTCGAAGAGCATCATTACTGTACCATGTAGAATGAATAATAAAGTCTGATAATGCTTGCTGGTCTTATAAATCTATTTGTTATAATAATTCCTTGGTAATTCACATTTTCCTAATGTAACGCGTACTTCTGATAATGTAAATTTATGTAATATAAGTTTCTTTATTCTACGGAAACATACCAAAAGTAATCTGCACTTATCATGATTTTGTATAATGAAAAATAATTTTGGGGTGGTTCACCCCCTTAACAATTTTTGGAAAAACTTGAAAAAATCACATCTTTGATCTCTCATGGTGAGGAAATTTTTCCAGTTGGTTTCGTTCGCAAAAACTATTTTATTTAATAGATACATAATAAAATGTATTTAGAGGTGGTTACCCCTTATAAAATAATTTTTCGCAAAAATACAAAAACACGTAAACTTTGTTTAATTATCAGGAAGACATATATTTTTTCGAAATTTTTTGGCTTGAATGTTTAGCCATTTTTATATAATGAAAAACAATTTGAGGATAGTTTAAAGCCCTAATAGTTATTCGACAGATTTGAGAAAATCACATTTTTGATCTCTCATTGCGAGGAAATTTTTTCAATTGGTTTCATTGAAAAAGATACCGCTTTTATAAGTGAAATAATTAAATGGGTATTTAGTACTCCAATTTTCAGGGGCGGTTTTCACCCCCAAAAATTCAGTTTGGGCCGATAAGAAAAAATACGTGTCGCTTAGTTTTTTGAGTACTACAACATATGTGAGAACGAGGAAAATCGGAGGCGTACACCTACCAAGGTTTCCCTATTAGAATGTCATCCGCAACATAGTATTCGGCAGGATAAGGGTTTATGTGTTACTAGAGCACAGGGACTAAATCGAAAAGAAATCAATAAAATGTTTGAATTACTGCTCAAGGTGATGACAGAGCATTACTTACTGGATAAGCCGAATCTGATATGCTACAAACTGCAGAAGACAATGACATTGTGTAATTCTGTCTACCTAGCCACAGTACCCAAGCTCTACAATTCCTAGATTTTTTTAAAACCAATCAAATCTTGTTATGTAGTTGAAACAAGAAACTAGATGATTTTGTACAAAGCAAGAAAAATCAATCTTTTATTTGCAGAGAAAATAATTAGAAATTCATGGACGAGCAATAATAATCTCAAATGTAATTTTTAGATTTAGAACTTGTGGGATTCACCCATTCAACCCCAATGCTGTATCTGAGAGCTTCTTTGCAACTTCGGGCAATTCTTTTAACAATGAATGCTCTCTAGAGAATAATCCGTTTCATGAGGTCAAAAATACTCAAGACCAAGAACCAGGTTCATCGAACAGGCGTCTTCCTAGTCCAGGTCCATCATCTCTTTCACATACCAATAATAACATTATTACTGTTGAAACGCAAAAGAAAACACCTAGTCAATATTTACACGAATGTTTTCCCATACTTAAGATTCCTATTCCGTTGTCTAAGAAAGTTAAGAAATCTGCAGCTATTCTAAATGCAAAAAAAAACATTGCTACTAATTGGAAGATAGAACAATCTAAAGGCAAAGCTACTCCAAATATACCTTGCAAAAATAAACGCCGACAACTTATGGTTGAATTTCAAGAAACTGTACCCAAAAAATCTCTAAAATAAGACGTACAGTAATTTCAGTAAAAAAAAAAGATAATGAATGTGCAGACTATTTTAACGAGTATGAAAACACCAAATCAAATTCAAATTAGATCCCATATATTATGGTTGCATGAAAATTGCACTCTTTATGGTGATTACTGTAACGGAGTGGCTGTGCAAGATTTCTCAATTTAAAAAGTGCTATAAAATATAAGAAATAAGCTTTATTCTAAATTCAAAGTACCTATAATTTTTATTGATAGCCATTGTGAAACCAAAGATCCATTTCGTGCGTGGATATAGTTTGAAATGAAAGTGATAATGTGTAAAGATTCATTTATTTTTTCTCAGGGGCAACTAACCCATTCTGTAGGCATCTATCCTCCCAATTAGAGTTTAATATACAGGGTGTTCCGAAATTACCTGACCCGGTGGGTATGGCGGTGTTCGGGAGGCTTCACTGATCACGAAAATGAC